>APFE030908322.1:1189-35934 GCA_000404065.3 Pinus taeda | reverse complement strand
AGTAAAATGGAATTGCGAGTTTGATGTGTTGTTTAAAGTTTACCACTTATAACTGGGAATTGTATGCATTTATGATAATCCTCCTGAATATAACACTTTGTGTGGAAGGAATTTTACAGGAATAGTAACTCCAAATGTGCCCCCATAAGAATTTTTCGTTTTATCTTTTTACCCATATCATTTGAGGCTATGGTAAAAATGATTTGTCATATTGTTTCTAATATTAACTAAATTTGGTTTAGAGATTGTGTTATGATTAAAATATTGTGGATTATTATTTTTAAAGTTTGTTAATTTTGTTATAAATGTAATGATATATTGGATATGATGAAGAGATAATCTTATCAAATTTAAAAAAACAAAATTATGTTTCTAATATTAATTATAAGTAATATTGTTATGCTTAAAAAATGTGTTTTTAATATTAACTAATTTTTTAAATAATTTAGTATTTCGATCTCAACTGTATTTAAAAGTGTGCTCATTGTAGTTTTTAAGGTTTTCTGTTAGCTTACATTTTACTATCACTTATAAATAATCTAGTGGAATATGTTAGGTAGCCAACTATTTTTATTTTTGCTTAAAAAAAAAATATTTAAAAAGATATTAATGACCTTATTTATAAGAAATAATAAGATTTTCTATAAATATAAAAATTTTGTATTAATTTATAATTTCTCTAAACATAAGCCCTTTCTTTTTCAATCCTTCTTTATGAGATGAGTTTTGTGTCTCAAAGGGCGGAAAAAAAAAGATTTAAAATAGTTGCAATGTACACCAACCCTTTATTTATAGTTTTTGTTACTTGGCCCCAACTTGCGGAAACCAGGTTTGTTTGCCACATTTAGCCACATGTCTGCATTGAATGGTGTCCAAAATTTAAATAAAGTTTTCATGACCATCTATGCTACATCTGTAGTTTTAATTACTATGAACTTCAAATTAAAATAGTAAATGCTAACCAAAATATAAACAAAATTATGTTTGAAGACCTATTTCACTCATTATATGATTCCACTAGGGATGGGGCTTTCACGTTGGACCTTGGTATTTTTCTCATCTTCATGTCATGTATGCTTTACTCGATCGTGTTCACTGTGAAATTGTTTTGGTACACTTGGATCTAGATTGTTTTGGTACACATGGATCTAGATTGCAACAATCTCTCTGTGCAGATCCTTCATGGTGGGTTTCGTTGGTCTGGCCTCCTCTTGTTCCTCTGGCTCCTTACGTAATGTCATTATTTGGCCCAAGATATTCTTCAGAATCGAGTACTATTTAATTGTTTTCCGAAATAGCATGTGACGACGTGTGGTGTTCCTTGGATCTTTCACCATAGTTTCCCATTCTTTTGCCTCTATTTCCTGATTAGCTATATTATCATTGATCTCCTTCTCCCACTCTGATATTTGTGCTTTTACCTCTAGCGGAGTGCCAACCATGTATGCATTTATCACATACTTCATGTTTTCTTTCCCAATCTTCTTCCTCTTTTATTTGGAACTTTGCTCGAGGTTGCTTCTAACCCCATTGTCTCTTTTCCGACCTTACATATTCCTTCAGTTCCTCTCTTACCCGTTTCTTTTCCTTCCTTTTCCATCACGTTCTCTTTCCTACTTATTATTTATTTTCCTAGGTGGCTTACCAGTTCCGGGTTGCTTGCCTATTCTTGGGCTAGAGCACTATATGGGTTCCAAAAAATTAGGCATCCCTACACACTCATATTTATATTACCTAGAAGATAAACCAATGGAACTTGTTTACAAGTCATAATTATTTTGAACAGAGTGAACTTGGGCTTCTCCTACCCAAGCTTATCCACTCGCTCCTGGCTTGGGTAGGAGAAGTCCAAGTTCACCCTGCTTATTTACACCCCAACGGACGAGATAATGCATTGTAGAATTAGAAATTTTGCATGTTTCCCTATTCTGAGTCTCGTTAGAAGTATTATGCGTAGCGTTGGAGGGGTCGGACCAGGGATTTCTCATCGCTATTTCCCTATCCTAGTAGCTCCCCCTGATTTTTCCTTTTGAGCTATGGCCTTCAACTAGGATTAGGCTCGGTTCGAGCGAGGAAAACCATAGACTTTCTACATGGTCCATGATGGATATATGGTCCCCTCCCATGACAATAACTTCTTCCCTCGCATGCCATAGGCTCCACCCTACCGGAGAGATAGGTTTCATGCTCTATCCATTGTAGAAGCCCCATTGGGCATCCCAGCGGGCCACATTCCCCCGGTCCCTATCTACCTAGAGATACTTTGTGTTTTTCTCGAGCCCCCTCCCACCAACTGCATTCCAGTCCAAAACACTCTAGGCGGTCAGGCTAGTTTCCTGGGCAAAACAGGTCTCGACTCGTTCTGAGTCTTGAATTCCCTTAACCATTAACCCATATTCCTCTATAAGATCCATTTTTTCTATGCAATTGAGAATGGGTACCAATGTAACATACCAATTCTTGTTGACGAGGCCCGGTGGTAGCTCGACGTCCTCCATCCTGCTTCCACCACCTTCTGCAGCACGTTCTTCCTCCTCTCTCTACATGGAAATGCCTTCTCCTATGACTGCCTTAGCTTCTTGTTTCTCTATCCAGCAACCCTGCATACTGTCTAGCCCTCCACGTGCCCTCGTCCTCTTTCTACCGCCCCTTCCCTCATTTGGTTTACTTTTGATGAGGTTTCCGTGACCCTGCCATAATCGAATTCCATTACTCTACTCGTGCTACTAGCTGGTCATACCGTGGGTTTCCTCCATTCTCCTTGCTACTTGCCATCTATTGTTTGCCCACTGTTGCACTTGACACTGGAGCTACGTCTCTCTCCTCCATCGTCAGCCACAACTGCATTAACCGAGTAGTATCTGCTGCCCTGTCGTGTCCTTCTTGCTACCCCACCTACATTCGTGTCCTCACACCATCCAATACTCCCTTTGTCCTTTGGGCCAGCTGGGTGGCTACTATCACCTCGGCCCCCCATACCCTTTGGCCCACCTCGGCTTTCGTCTCCAGTTCGTACCTACCACACCTCAATCAAGGTTTAATTCTTTAGATATTAAAAATTAGCCTAGATTCATCTTAACTTTGCGTTTATCAAGCGCTGAGAGGGATCAAAACTCTTAAAGTGAAAACCTCTTTTCCTACTTCAAAACATGAAGAAATGTTTGCACCTAGATAAATTTGATCCCTCTCGGAGCTTCATAGATCTGAAATTAAGATGGATCTAGTCTAGTTTAAATATCAATTTTAGCTTTTTAGTTTAATTTTATTTTTATATAATTTGAGTGAGCCAAATTTTTCTAATTTACATACATACATACATACATACATACATACATACATACATACATACATACATACATACATACATACATACATACATACATATATATATATATATATTATATATTTATATATATATGTAATTTGATGCAGTCAAAATGTTTAGATAACATAGTATAAGTAGACATTACAACAACTCTTCCATATTCCAGTGGAGAGTGTCTCATGGCCCAAAAATGTAATAGAGTTGAATTAAAACAAATATTTATAAATATTTTGATTGTGAAATGAGTATGGATTTTTGGCATGTGGTATCGATGAGTCATGGTACTGGCGATGGTATGGTATGGTTAATAATATCCATGGTAAAGTAGGGTGAGTATCCATGTTTAAAAGTCTTGTTAATTGTAAATGAGGGATGGTTTTTAGGCTTGTGGTATTCATGAGGAATAGTATTGGCCCATGATATTGTATGGTTAATGATATATATGGTAAAGTGGTGGTCAATATCCATGGTTAAAAATCTTGTTGAGCCTGAGGCTTATTCTAAATTTGATATGAAAATTGACCCATGAGAAGGATTTTGAAATTATTTTCATTTCCACACTGTTAATGCGTGCAACAACCTAGGGATGAATCATAGTTCGTTCCATTATATAGATAAACTTAGAACAACACTAAAATAACACAGCTTTCATTTTCATCAATTTAGACTAAGTAATTTCTAAACGAATGGGTTAAAATAGTTCTAACATTACAAAATATCATGCATTATCATGGTCATGTAGTTGGAAAAGATCCCTTCATATATTAAGAGAGTTTGACAATGAAGGAAAAAGCTAGGGAGGTAATTTAATTTCCTTGAATTTAATATTTTTTATATTAAGTTTTTATTCACATATTCAATTCTCTATCATCACTTAAAAAAATTATATCTCAATTTTTATAAAAAAATTATAAAATATATTCATTGAAGAAAGAAGTGATAGAGGTAAGTAAAATTAATTGTGTTAGAGTTAGTATTTGCATAATGCCATCAGTGATCAAAATTCCTCTTTTCATATTCGCATTAGGGTCTCGCTCAGAAATGTTTGTCATTACACCTAGGTCTTCGTTCAAAAATGATGGTAGCCCTAGTCAAAAACCTCACGCTCCCTCAAAAATCAATATTTGTTGGCCCACCTTCTTGTGTCTTAACTGAGCATACATTGATCATAAAAACACATTTCATCATGTTTTGTGTTAGTCAAGTCTACAAGGAGTCTTGTCATTCAAGGTCCCACTAGGTCACTAGGTTTCATTCTTTCAAGCTCCAATAATACTCCATCTCACTACATAAAGCCAGAAAAAAAATATGAGAGAGAAAAATAATATCCTTTTTTCATTTAAAGAGGATTGGAAAACTTGTAACTAGGCTTGCCAAAGTTCTAATTTCCGAAGAAAATCGAAGTGTAAAGGGATATTAGCAAGAATTTCTAAAAGGAGAAGTGAAACAGTATAAAGTGGTTTCTAAAGCTAAAGATCAAATTCACTCAAATATAAAGTTTGTCCTAACATATAAATTAACTCCATTTGCCACTTATCATTTCTTGAGAAACCCCGAGAGACCATTTTTCACAATTCTTGGAAAAATCAGTAAAACAAAGAAAGCATTGATCATTCTCTTCAAGCATTGTGCATTCTCTTCAGGCATTGCACACTTGCGAGACATTGCTCACTTGCCACAGGAATTTTGTGTTCCCTTTAGGCATTGTGCATTTTCTAGAGGTGTTGCACACTTACTAACGACATTGTGCGTTTGTCCAAGAAAGCTAGAATCACCTCCTTGACTCCACCAAAGTTGAATTCAACCTCCCATAAGTAACAAGTGAGGATTACATGATTCTTCCTCCTAAAATCATTCTCATGGTGTCTTGAACATTTGTTGAAGATTTGGTGTTATTTTCACATTTAAACCCTAGTATCTCCCTAAAAACTACCCTTGCACTCTCAATTCCTAAATTTTAACTCCCCTACACTTTCATACACCCTGTAAACCTTCATTCCCTTTCACTAAATGCTTTATCCCAGTACTCTCTAAACCTTTCTCACAAAAACCTAAGTCCTAGGTGCAACAACTACCTAGGATCCCAAACGCCCTACATTGCAAACAATTTCCCCATCCCCAAAAATCTGTCATATTAATACCCCATATCCTCCTCTATTACATACATCCCTTCACCCATCTCCTTCATATTTCCCTTCCCCATTCCCAACTCCCAAAAAATCACATTCCAACAACCTTATACCTCCCTAGGGTTTGATATTAAAAGACCATGGCAGAAGAGGAATACAAACCATATAGTGAGGAAGAAGAAAAAGAGGTCAAGAAAACACACAAAGGCAGCAGAATACTCAGATTTGAGCGAGCAGATATGAGGGAACTCTTGGCATCTCCTATGGTAGTGACATCCTTCAAATATCTAGGCTATTATGATATTTGTGAGAAAATTCAGGCAGTTCAACACCATCTTTTGTTGACTAGACTCTTCATATCCAAACTCCAAGACAACTAAGTCACTTTAGCAAGTGCAACTTTTACTAGATATACTGCCATTATATCAGTTGCCACTGGAATCCCATATGTTGGGGAGAAATGGTTTAAACAAGGTGAGTTGGAGAGACATTTTTACGAGCCTTTCATAAAACCAAGGTACCAAACTGAAATAAAGGGCTATTTTCCTTTTTCTCACCTACTAGATAGATATGGTCCAATGATGAAAATTATCATGAAATACTTTTCATGTGAAGGTAGTTTTTTTTAGGATTTATTCCTATCACATCTAGATTTTAATGCATTTCACTAGGGTAAAAATGCTCAATATACCCTACTATCTTTTCCAGATCATTGATAAGATGGCCTATATTGTCTAGAAAAGAGACTATGAACATAAAATGAAGTTTTTTTCATCATTCCCTGACTGAAACATAGTCCTTTATCATCTCAAAGAGCTCAAAATTGCATGCAGTACCTTTGTAGCTGATCCCATATTCACTGATTCATCTATTTAGAATGTTCAAAGTATCCCTTCATCATCTCATCCTTCCACCTCCATTCCTCCATCCCAACCCATAGATCATTCATCATCATCTCATAGTTCACCCTCACCATCACCTCCATCATCACCATTTCATGAGCATAATCAATCACTTAACAGAGATGAAACCAAAGAGTAGGAGTAGATTGATCAAGTTTAGGTCATCAAGCCTAAAGGGATGATTTTGGAATTTTGACACACACTTATTAGAGAGGCCATAGACAACTATTTTCTCCACAGATTGTGGGAGGGGCCTTTCCTTCTTCTTCATAAAAGCATGTACATAAGGGAAAGGAAAAGATGACAGAGACGTAGATTCAGCATGAGGAGGAGGACCTCCATGAGATATAGTAGGATTTTGGCTTGGTTGACCTAAGTGAGCATGATGACAATGAGAACACAAGCATTGTCAGCAAAGAAAAAATACACTCATTAGGGAGCTTGAGATCAACCTAGAGAGGTCAAAATACATCATCTCATATTATGAGCAGGAGAATAAGTAGCTTCAAGCCAAACATGATGTCATGGAGATTCAACTCATTAAGGCGGAGAGGGAAGTAATGAAAGCCAAGGCATTGCTTGATGAGGCCTATGACGGGCATGGAGAACCTGAACAAGAGAAATAACCTAGAAAAAGACTTAGAACTAGAGGGCTAAAAAGAGCTCTACAACTACAGAAACAAAAGGGGGTTGAGCTTGATAATGAGTTGACATGGAATGAGAAGTTATCCATCATGATTAATGAGAACCCAGAGCATTGGCTTGATAATATCGATCAAAATTTAGAGAAGCTCCTAGACAAAACTAATCAGAAAAATGAAATTTAGAAAAAGATGACAAAACACTATGGTAATAGAGAAAGGACTGCAAGGGCAAAACGCAACGCTGCAAAGGCAAAAATTGAAGCCCTAACTCACCAAAAATAGAAGGATAAGCTTGACATACTTGAAAAGGATTCACTCCAAGCCTAGATACACCAAAAATCATCTCCTTGAAAAATTTTGAATCCTCTTGCCAAATTTTAGGAAATATTATTTTCTGTATTTTTTGGGCACCTTAAATATCAGCTGCATGGTCAAACGCACAATGCCTGCACTTTTTTGGGACACCTTTTGGAGAAATGGAGAGAACCATTGGATTCATCATGACACATACATCTAGGAAAACCATGTTTCTAGCCTTGGTTTGCAAAACTCGCAGATGAAAAGGGAAATAAACTAGCAAAAAGTCATCTTTCTACCCTCTTTTTCAGCTAAGCACTGCGCACTTGATCAATCTTGGCTGAATGATGTTTTGGAGGGCCATATCAGGTCTATTTTAAAAACTAAAGGTATATTTCAAAACTAGACATCGTACGCTTTCCAATGAGCTATCCTGGGCTCAATTTGGACACCAGGAAGGAAGTCAAAAGTTGGTCTAAATATGGTATTTTGCACTTGACGCTATGAGGGTGCACTTGACAAAAAGATGGCAGACTTGACAATTTGCCTGATTTTTTATTGTTCTTCTCCAGATTTGATTTTCACTTATGGGAATCAACTTTTAATGATGTAGTTGATATTGTAAATGTAATTATGGTTTTTTACTATTACCTAGGGGTAAATACATTAGGTAAATAGACTTCATGAGGACAAATTAATCAATTTCAATGTAATTAGGGAGGAGTCACTTAGATCTCCCTACACTCTAGGTATCAGTTCATACTTTTGTGGATCTCTTCGTCAAATTAGGATTCGACCCTTGAGGATGAGAGAAGGTTGTTTTTATGTCTATATCCTCCCTTTCTTCACTCTTTACAGAGGTTGGACTCAGTCGGATGTTGTACTAGTGATCAAAGACACTATTGTATTAGATTTTGGCGAGTTTTAATAGATGAGTTGCAGCTATTTCTTTGGGATACATGTGGTATTGATGTTTAGCATTGTTTATTCTCTATTATCATTTACTATGAATTTTTTCTAAGCTCATAAACCATTTCATGTCCTTTATATGGTAATTTTCAAGTTGATAGGAAAAATACATGATTATTCATGCTCTGTTTTGAGAAAGTTATCATAATTTGTCAATGTTTTCTTCAGTTTAGGAAGAATACATATCCTATGCTCTTCCTAACTCCTCATTAGTCTTAAAACATCTCACAAAACCACCTCTTAAGTGCTAAGCCTCCTATCTACCTTGCCCCTTTGAATGTCTACAATCATATCTGATTTTCCCTCACCTACCCTCTTAGACCTAATATCCTCGTTGAGCAATAACCCAATCAAATCAAATCAAAACAACACTCTACACTTTATACCTAGCCTAAAACTCTAATCCATCCAACCCTCCTGGATATGATTCTTTGGAGAGATCCCTCTCTGGCTTGGTAGGGATAGCTACCAAGTCAAAAGGTTGGTCTGTGGTTACCTTAGCTAGACTCTTCCTCAACCTTGGAGATCCAGAGGAGTGATAATAAATTGAAAATAAAAATCTATTGTATTAATATTTCATTCAATCATATATTCAATACTTAGAAATGGGTTGAAACATCTAACATGAAGTATTGATTTCATATTAAAATATCATGATATAGGATGTTTTCCATAGTACAATCTTCACAAAACATTCTTTTTTATATTAATTTTATTTGTTTGAGATATAAAAGCATTCTGTTTTAGATATCCATTCAAAAATGTAATTTCTACATCTATTTGATGGCCTTTCCAACTATTCTCAGCCGCCAAGGAAAAAAGTGTTTCGATGGTAGCCCATTTTTCTATGGGGGAAAAGTCTCCTCATAATCGATGCCTTCCTTTTGTGCAAAACCTCTTTTCACAATCCTGGATTTGTGCTTGTCAAGTGAGCCATCTGATTTAAACATGTTTTTGAAGACCCACTTGTAGCCTATTGGAATGGCTCCTAATGGACAATCAACCAACTTCTAGGTGCCACTCTTTATCAAAGAATCATATCCTTTTCTCATCAATTCTTTTTGTTCATCATGAGAAGTGACATTTTTGAAGGAAGTTGGTTCAAAATTTATAGACAAATTCAGTTCACAATCATAAGAAAAATCCTTATCAACTAGTGAATCAGGATTGTCTACATCACCTTCATTCTATTGGGTTGAGCTTCTTGTTCCTATCTTTCCAACCTCATTAGGATGAGAATTTTCAAGTGTCTTTGTCAAGAATTTTGGATAACCATTTTGAGATGGCTCAAACTACTCCATTGACTATGTTAGGGCTTTATTAAGATTTAGTCTCCCAATTCTATTAATCACGTCACTCAAATTGTCATCAATCATTGGAGCTTCATGCGGGGGGGAGAGTGCTTTAGAAGAATATTCAATAGATTGATATAGTATAGGAATCCCTCCTTTAAGATGTGGAATCTCATTATCAAATTCTTCAAAAGATTTTTCATGTCTGAATCTATCCAAAAATCAAGTTGTCACTCAACAACATTGTTAGTCTTGGAAGAATCAAGGAATATCACATCTCTAGATATTATAAACTTTTTATTCACTTCATTGTTATGATGTTGTGATTTGGAGGTGGAACCAAAAACCTTGAGATGCCTCACCGAATGAATGTGGCCATACCATATTTTATAGGGAGTCTTATTTTTTATAGCATTAGATGGACACATATTATTTATATAAACAAAACATAGAAGTGCATCAACCCAAAACATCAGTTTAACATTCTTGGAAAACATCATGGAACGTACCATATTTAAGATTGTCCTTTTCATTCTTTTAGCTACTCCATTGTGTTGGGGATTATAAGGCATACTTTTTTGATATTTGATCCCATGTTGGTGAAGATAGTTTTAAAATTCATTTGATGTATATTATTTTACACTATTGGTACAAATAGATCTAATCTGAGATTTACATAATTTTCGATGCATGCATGAAAGCCCTCCAATGTTTCAAAAGCTTTAGATTTATTCTTCAATAAATAAATCCAACACATTATGGTGTAGTCATAAATAAATTTCATCGTATATTTTTTACCATTTTCATA
Organism: Pinus taeda; assembly: GCA_000404065.3. Classification (NCBI taxonomy): domain Eukaryota; kingdom Viridiplantae; phylum Streptophyta; class Pinopsida; order Pinales; family Pinaceae; genus Pinus; species Pinus taeda. The sequence goes on along the minus strand of APFE030908322.1, from coordinate 25,568 downwards.
AGGAACAGACATTGGACCACATAAATTAGAATGAAAGAGATCAAGTTTTCTATGCGCTTGGGAATGTGAATAAAATATTGTTTGATGTGATTTCCTAAGATACAGGAATCACATTTCTCTAATACCATAACAAAAATTTTCTTCAACAAATGAAGGTTGTCATAGTTCAAGTGTGAAAACCTAGCATGCCATAAAACATAGATGGAAATGTACCTCCATCATAGCGAGAAATGTATGAAAAGTTTTGTGTACAAGAAAATGTTCCTTGCATCTTCAGAAGTCTTTATTTTTCTATCCTAGTCATGACAAGTGAGTGATATGATGGATTTATGACCTCAACCTTGCCATCAAATATGTGAATGGAGTGTCCTTGCTCGCGGATGTGAACCAAATATAGAAAGTTTGTCCTCAACTCTCGTAGGTATAGAAAATCATGTAGAGGAAAGTTTGGAATACCAGGTACTTTGAGCTTAATGGTGCCAAGCATTTATGGCTTCATTTTTGACTTGTCTCAAAGTATATTGTTCCATCAACATTGTCAGTGAATTCTTCAAAGAATTATCTCCTAAAGGTCATGTGGTAATTTTCCCTTGAATCAAACAACCAAGCATATTTCCATGAACTAAGTGAAGGATTGAATAAGTCTTCAGTTACTCCAATGTGCCACAAAAAAATGAGTATACTTGAGTGATTTACCCTTCCCTTTCTTAGGTGTTTAACCTTTTCCTTCATTTCTTTCCTGCTCAATTCTTTCCCAAGGAAACTTGCATGTGGAAGCATCATTTCCATCTATATTGCATCATATGAAATGAAGATAATACCTTTCTCCTTAGAAATTTTTGCCCCCTCTACCTCTAAAATTATTCCTTCTTCTTCCTCTTGGGTTACATCTTCCTCTAAAATAATCTTGTGCATGATTCTTCTATTTTTTTCCATGGAACACAACTTATTTAGAAGGTTGAGGTGATTTTCTCTTCCCAAAATCATTCTCTCTTTCATCAAACGTATTTTAAAGGGATTCAAAATTAATCTCATTAAGGTTTATGTTCGCTTGGAATGACTCAAGATAATGTCAATAAGTGAGATATAGTTCCTTCACATAAGTTATGAAATGGATATATATTTAAACACCAATGGATTTTATGTCATGCATAATGGATCTTACTTCTGATGCTAAGGCAAGAGGGTAATCATTTGTCAACTCAAGATTGAAAATTTTAATCATTAATTGGACAAGTTCAAGTTCAAAGTGTGGGTCATACAATTCCTTCAATTTATTTAATGCTTCAAAAGCATTTGAAAATGGTGAAATATTATGACTCATCTCTTCATTTAATGATGCTACAATCAAGGAATAGACCTTTTTGTTCTTGTTTCCCATATGGAAATCTCCTTATTTAAGGTAGGGTTTTAGGTGCATTGTCTCCTCCTTCACAAATTCCTTTCCAAAGATCATTGAAAATGAGGGTGTGTTTTATGTTCCTGGAACACTCATGATAGTTCTCTTCGCCAGTGATAACTGCTCCCACTATGGAGATGAGTGAATTCATAAAAATATCATAATTGGGCTCAAAATTCTTATAACAAGGTTTGATGTCTTCGTAAATTGATTAGTTATTTATTGAAAAAAGCATTCTTAAATTAAGAGTGTAAACCCTTGAAATTCCTCCAAACTCCATGGAATTTTGGTACAATGTAATATATGGAGTATTAAAAAACAAGTGAATACCACATATCATATTCACAAATAATATACCAAAATTTTAAAAAACTATCACTTTATATACCATGATCTTATAAAAATCACTCAACGCACTTTATATGTCACTTATACCACTCATGCTATTCATATGGTCACTAAAAAGGAGTTTGGCCCTTTAAAAATACATCATAAATGTGTATCACCAACCATTCGTGCCCAAGGCCTTATAAATAGATGCGATTCAACAAGTTATATATGTCATTCCAACAATCATTGACATATTCCCATCACCTATTATATACCATGAATTTTAAAATGAACTCAATGCATAAAGTTGACAACACATACCATATGGACTCCAATTTAGCATAAAGGAGTATCAAAACTCAATATTAATGTATCATAAGATATGCAGAGTTCAAATGTATGACACACCATTTAAATATATGCATCATTAAAGAAAATATAAATAACCATCCAAACTCGAGCTCACTGTATTCATGCTTAGATTATTTGATGATACACCTGAATTTATATAGTGCTTATTACCAACAGACTGTTGTAACAATCATACTTCAATGCAGGGTATGCACCATATTTATACCTCAATGATTTTATAATGACCTTGAAAACATTTCAATGCCATTGTATATAGACTTCACAAAAGGAATTAACGTAGAGGAGCTTACCAATGCATACCATGTACAACCAACTACACTTGAACATGGTCATCACATAAATAATTCAATGCCCAAATCCAACGCTCAAATTGACCATATCACCACTGCACCTGTAACACCCTACTTCGACATCTAGCCAAAGAACCAGCCAACAGGGGTAAACATGTCATGAGAAGTTACTACGATGTGATTTGAATCCTTATGTGTCAATTAAGGAAGTGGAACTGGCGGAACATGTCACACACACCTTCCACATCAGCAACATCACTCCCAGGAGCCATCAAAATAACTTAGTTAACCAACCCTTGAGACCAACTAAACTTTTAGTGCATCACACCCCTAGATGCTGCCTTGATATGGACAAGGTTGCATTTGGGAGGCTCGAGAAGCTCCCACCACAAGGGAAAGGGAGCTTCTGGGACTATTTTCCCCAATGCTTTGCATGTGACTCCGAAATTTGTGCCACTTTTTCAGGCTTAGAGCATGGGTCATTACCTAGAACTGAATGTCACCTTCAAAAATGGAATTTCACAATAGATCAATGATACATTTGCAAAAACATCAACAAGGACTAGACTGGACCAATACTAGCCATGACATCCATTTCATCAAACATGTCACAAACATGAAAGCTATAGGTCTTAACAGTAGAACTAAGCATACAGGTGTCATAATTATTTTAGAATCAATAAGAAGAATTGATTCCTCAAAACATAAGTCGTAATTCCATATATTAGGGCATAGATACATTGTTTATTAATTTACAAATAAAACATGATATGATCGAAACATCATGACAGTCATAAAAACCCTTCATAACTAAAATATAAACATATGATATGCTAAGCATATAACATCCATATAAGTAACATAACAATAAATATATTTACCCATAACATACCAAGGAGAAATATGGTTCTAATTTATGATTGCATAGGGTGACCAGGTATGCGACTTCCACGAACCACCCTACCATAGACTAGGGTTAACCAAATATTTCTTTCAACCAGTCACCCTCGTGCAATATTCTAAGCATGAACGTGGGATATCATTAAACAAATCCATAAAAACTGAATGAGGGCTTCCATAGGCTAAACAACCTCAACTCTCAACCATTGATTCCACCTCATGGTCAGCCATTACCAATTGTCATTTCTTCCAACTCAACTTCCAAGAATAGCAACTCAACCCATAGTAGCCACAAAAATTTTAGAGTGTTTTTCCACACAAGGGTTATAGGAATAGTAACTCAACCCACACCTACCATTGGGCTTCGAGAGCATGTTTCCAACCAAGGCTTCTAGCACTAGTAACTCAACCCACAAAGGGATTTTAGAGCATTTGTCCAACAACGGCTTCCAATACTACTAACTCAACCCAATTTGTTACAAGTCTTCTAGAGCATTTGTCCAACCAAGGATTTGAGGACTAGTAACTCAACCTAGGTTGTTACAAGGATTCCATAGCGTTTGTGAAACCAAGGCTTCCATGACCTAATAACTCGGCCCATAGCCAAAGACACAAGAAAAACAACCAAGGAACAAAAGTAAAACCCACAACACCATGACTAGAAAATACATGGAAATTCTAGGAAAATACACTGCCAATTGAGGAAATCCTCCATGCCAATGATAAATCATGACCAATAAACCACACGCATATGCCCTACATACAAAAACTAGTGAGGAAAGCAAGCATGCAACTCGGTACCTGCAAGAAAAACTTGTTGTAGTTTTGGATCTCGATATCCTCTTGCGCTTTCCTGTGCTTCCTTTTCCTTCTTTCTCTAATCATCCAATTATGCCACAGTTTCCAAGAGTGCTTTAAGAAAACTCGTGTCCAAGAGTTACCGGGGAATTCGGTCACCCCCTTTTGTGCAGTCACACACCGTCCAAGTTCCGTTGGAACCCTAATCCTAGGAAGTCCATCCCTCAAAAATGTTTCCTCACATTGAATAGGGTTTCCATTTGCATTAGAAACTTAGAATAGGATTTCCATTTGCATTAGAAACTTAGGAGATCAACAAGAAAAAAAACCCAAAAACAACATAAACTATAAAACAAATAAGTAAGAAAAAGCTTAACTAAGCACATATGGTGCACCACGCTTCATCAGTTTACGATACCCAGATTGATAATTTATGTAGAACAATTTAGGACATACTAAATTGACTAAACATTTTGGCGTTGTTGCCAGGGAAGTGTAATTAGGAGACCTTGTTTCTTACATCTAAAAAAAAATTAACAATTCTTGAGTATGCTCTCCTCCTGCACTTTTTGTGATCTGGAGGATTAGAAAAGGAATTGCTATAAAAAATTAATAATTCCTGAGTATGCTCTCCTCCTGCACTTTGTGTGATCTAGAGGATCAAAAAAATAATTTTTATGTTTAAAAAAAAAATGAGAGAGAAAGGGAACAAAATAAACTTCATCATTTCATTTGATTATAAAAAAAAAACTAATTGCTTTGATAGGTACAAACTGTCCAAGATTGATTGGTTATGGTCTGTAGTGGTCCTCAAAACACTGTGTCCTGTTTTAATAAGATTTTTCAACTTAGCTACGGAATGTAGCCTGATTCCGTAGCTAATTGTGAATTCCGCAGCTAATCTCAAGGTTTAGCAGGTTACAGGCATCCAATGAAGAAACTGACCACATGGGCATCTCCGGGATCATCCCAACATGGATCCTATCCTGGTCACTCAGCCTAGATTGATAAAAAAATCAGCTTAAGACCTCTATCAAAGTCTTGCTTTTAGCATTTTTTCTTTGAAGTCTTTGCTGCCTGAAATTGAAAATCATTAATCCTTCTTATAAAATTTCACAATTTCAGAGAAAAAAAAAAGAAAACAATCTATGGCTATCTTCAATCCTAGCTTTCAATGTGGCCTCAGTAGAAACTCTTCATCCCTGTTCAAGCTTTGGCCTGAAACAAACATGCAAAATCATAAAAAAAAAAAATTGCATTTAGAAGTGAGTTTATATCATAACGATGGTGGAATATGCATTGGAAGCTTACATAGTCTAATCGCAAGATCTGATCCCAAACCAAATCCATGACTTTGAAATCAAGCCAGAGTGCTGGCAACCACAACCTTCATATGTTGAAGAGATCTCGCTAGCGACCAAATTCAAAATTGCAAATGGCGAAGTTTAAATTCTAGAAAACATGGGCTATTTAAATAAGGGAAAACAAAGTTGTTTTAGAAAAGAATAATGAAGATGCGAAGATGATATAATTTTTGAGATGTCTTTGCAATCTGTCGTTGTCTAATTCAAGCTCTAAAGGTCGCACGGAACTGTAGGCTGATGGAAGGTCTTCAAGTTGCACTGACGGAAGAGAAAAAAAGAATATTTTTGCTAAATAAATCGAAGAAGATACTGAGGAATGGTTACATCTATTTGTGCTGTGATCGCATTTAAAAAAAATTCAAAATCAATTTTACAGAGAGTGTAGTTCAAGAAAACGTAAAACATAGAAAAAATGTCAAACTTTGAATGCACGATCTCGCCAAACGAGGAGAATTTGGAAAAAATAAAACATGGGTTTTTTCGGTAGTAGGGTCAATTAGATAACTCAAAAATGGTTTTAAGAAATTCATGGCAATTTGAGAGAATTTCTCGGTTCTCTGAAGCCTCTCTTTGCCTGCTATGTGAAGAGAAAAGAATTTTAATTAATGAACAGGTTGTGATTTAATTCGGCGTGCCTAAGGAAGGGAATTATAATTAGGAATCAACTATGTGTTGGCATCTAAAACTTGATACATACCTCCCATATTTAATAAACTCATACTTCATCACACCTGTCAGACGTGTCTGAATTGAATACGACTCTTCCCGAATGATTTGTTTAACGGCTATACCTATGATGCTCGACGTATTTACTCACTAATATATGAAGGGAATAAGAGTCATTTGTAGGCTTAGGATATGTCTTATTATATGTTGCTGAGGTTAATATTTTTGACCATCAGGGCCATGCTGCAAAAATCTGCATTGTTTTTCTATCCACTCTTCGCAGTATGACGATGGCAATCTTGTGCTATCGGAAATTCTTTCCAGCCCAGTATGATTTAGATGGTACTTTCAATTTCTCGGTGGTGAAAATGTGAATGAGGTAGACAATTGGCCAATCTAGATGATCGTCCATATTTTACAATGGACAGGGCACAAAGAATAGAAAATAAAAGCATGACAACAAAGGGAAATGGGTTGTTTTATGATTTAGAAACTGGAAGGAGTGGAGGTTTTATCATGATGTGCCTTCAGCTGTTTATAAAACTATAAGTTGAAGCTTTGTTTCTCATTTTCCTTAGCAGTCTTGTGTACTTCAGAAGTCTGATATAACTGCTACAACAGGGTAATCTTCGAAGTTTGGTCCTGAAAATAAGTTATGATAATCCTAATACACTTAAGGACTCAATAAGTATTATCTTGTTTGTTTTTCAAGTGAGATTTTGGGACTATTTTCATTTTGGGCTGATCTGAATCATATCAAAGTCTGGTGCATTATAATTGTATTCTTGAAATCATTGGTTTTTGTTTGATCTTGAAAATAATCTATCGTTCCTGCATACTAGCTCTTGCATCCTTGCACTCTTGCATAAGCATCTTTTTGATAGTCAAAGTGCTCTAAAATTGTTCCCATGCCTAATTGCTAAGTAACCAAAATATTGAATTCATCTTCAAGGTTTATCATTCAGATGGCAGTAGGAAAGTGACACTTCAGGTATATCTCAAAAAAAAAAATGAGCAGCATAAGTGTTGGTACCCTGATATTCCATTTCCACCGCTGAAACTGTTTTGCTCCATATGCCATTACCATTCACAGAGTTCCTACATGCAGACAATGAAGAAAATAACTTAAATTAGAAAATTGATGGTTGAATGTCTTTTAGCTATGGAATGTATCCTGATTCCACAGCTAACTGGCAATTTCGCACCCATTTTATTACTTCTGTAGGTTATAAGTGTCAAGAGACGAAACAAACCACATGGGTAGTTGGGGAAATGTTAATACATGGATGGTGTCCTATTCATTTGATCGAAGTTGATGAAAAAGACCCTCGTCAAAGGGAAGTCAAAGTGTGTGTTATCACTAAGTCGCCACACTAAGTCGCTGCATGTCAAAACAAAAAAAAAATAATAATTTTGAATGAATGAAATGAATAAGTTATTTGCTCACTTTTATGAAGGTATTGATTAATTTTGGACTGATGATGAAATATGAATAGCTAAATTTTTATTCAAGACTTTTAGCTACAGAAACTGTGCACATTCCGCAGCTAAAGTTCAATTTCGCAGTTGTTCTCCAATTCCGCAATTCAAAAACCTCATTGTTCAAATCAACCTAACTTTCTCATACAAAGTCAGATTTTGATGATTCAAGTATCGTTGGAAATATCTCAACAAGATATACACAATGAGAAATCCACCATTAGAGTCTGAAATGGCAAATAATGAAATAAATTGTTGAAAAGAAGCAACATTCAACTTGGGGCACCAATTCCAAAGAAGGTATAAATTCTTTTGATTTTTCCTTTGAGAACTTGTTTCATTAATACAAATTCTTAGTATTGTGTGTAAATATCATAACTAGAGAGATTGATCACCTCTCTCCTTTAATAATCTTACATTCCATTGCAGAAGAAGTATTATTTCTTTTTCAGGTTCCAAGAGGAAGGACAAATGACTACAGGAGAATGGTGTCTCTCTAGGAGACCAATTTGTTTCATAAGAGGATGATCAACAACAAAGAGGAAATATGTTGATGCAAAATCAGATCCAAACACTTGAAAACTTTTAGATACTATTGTTTCCATCACATCCATACCTCATAATAAACCATTCACCTTATTTCACTCCATATTTTCCATTTACATTCGCATACATTTTCCATCTCTTTTTCTCCATTTGTAACTCACAAATAAAATCAAGAGGCTCATTCACATGCTTATTGCCTATTGCCATTTCTACTCTCCATTGCCATCTTCCATTTTCATCTTCCCTTTCCTGTCATTTTCATTCCGCAAATAAGCCTTGCTTCAATACAAATTATTGAGTCCATAGTCCCTTGAGTCTAAGTTCTTTGTAAAAACACCTTGAGGCTTGCATGCCTTAATGGCAAGTCCTCATACTAACAAAAAATGGGAATACATTAATGTCCCTTGTTCATGAGATCTTCTAGATGACTCGACATCAACAAATTCATTCGTACCTAGCAAGATGTGTTTGGGCATCTTGACTCTCATTGTCATCAATGGTGAGAGTTCTTGTGTTGACTAGTGGCATCCATTAATGGTCACTAAGTCAATAATTTCCTACTATGTTCGACATCTAAACATATTTTCACATAGTAGGAATTGTGCCAATGAGTTTTGAAGACATGAAGACTATTATTTTGAGCACTTTGGAGCAGATTCAACAAGTTTTAGTAGAAGCAATAAAAGGTCATCTTGACTCTTCTTGTTCAGCCACTTGAAGAAGAATATGATTAGAATTTTTCCGCCACCACACATACAACTCATCCATTCCAAAGGGTAATTGAAGGTACAACATTTTCTAACTTTTGACCATAGAATTACATAAAAAGCTAGAATGATAATTGTTGGAAAAACATTTCTCTTCCTCATTTCATAAAAATTGCCAATACCATCAGTTTTTGGGGGAATACATTCATCTTCATATCTTGCCATGTCCATACCATACTCAGGAGTCCACATACTTTCAACATATATTAACTATTACATTGTTATTATGAGCACACAATGGCTTTTCAAAAAGTGCTTAAAGGATAAATTGGATACAAAGAAAATCATGGTTGTCACACAAGAACCAACCATCATGCAATCCAATAAAGATATACTTTGCAACAATAATCAAAATATCATTATGCAAAGTTCAAAGATCAAAACAGAATGCAACAAAAACAAAATGGTTGTAACACAAGAACCAACCATGTTGCAATTCAAGTAAAACACTTTGTAAAATAATATGAAATTATCAAATGATATCATGCAAGGTCAAGCCAAGGAGCAATGATCAAAAGGATTAATGTAATATATATTGCACGAGGACATGCAATAGCTTCAGTTCGGGGGTATGTTGGGTCTTGAAAATGCCATTCATTTCCATTACACTTTCACTATTATGTCCATTATATCACCTCCATTTCACCTCTATTTCACTACTATGACACCACATTTATCCCACTTTCATTATAATTGGGCCACATTTATGTTTTTCCAATATTTATTAATTCTAAGCCTTTTAAGTGAATTTATGGTTAAAAATTAGAAAATAATGTGAATATTCTTATACCTAACAAGTGGGTTGAGATTGTTGACATGTGCAGGTCAAAAGGAGGCTTCTAGAAGACCTTTATAAGGCACTCTAAGGCCAAATTCGAATTCGAGTGGAAATAATCATGGGATTATGAGGACATGTGTCACATCTCCTAATTGTACTGAAACTCTAAGAAGACATGTGTCTTATCAGTTCCTATTTTGATTAGGACTCTAGAGATAGAGGGAGAGATTCATGGACTATCATTAATGAGATGGCTTCTTATCTTTTTGTATAAATAGGAGATCTCTCTCCTTCATTTGTTAGTTTTTAGCTTGTGAGTATTAGCTTAGCTTGGAGTTTATAGTTCTTCCTTGATGGCTTTTTAAATCTTTGAAGACCTTTGTTTTACTTTGTAATTTTGAAGAATTTGAATAGATCTTTGATGTTATCAACATGGAAGGAGATGTGAAGTAGATGTCATGGAGCACATTAGAATGTAAGGTAGAGTAGATTTCATTCTATAATTTTGCTTTAATTTCATTCATGTATGTCATTTTATTGCTTTCAAGTTTGATAGTTTAGATTTTCCATTCATGCAATTTTATTTCATGTAAATGTGTTCAACTTGTTGATTGTAGATTAGTTTTCCTCTATATGTTTTTGCATCAAATAGTGAAATGAGATTTGCCTCTCTGCTGACTTTGTTTTTTTAGCTTTTCAATTTCAATTATGCTTTTTATTTTAGTCTTATTCATTTCCTTTGTTAGTTAGTTTAGATATCAAATTCTTCATATCATTGATGTTATCTCCTAAAGCCATAGCTTAATCCCAAAAAGACTACTTGGTGAGCTATCAACCTATGAATTATGAGATTCTATTTTAGTTTTAAGTTTTTGTAGTTAGATATCAAATTCCTCATATCATTGACGTTATCTCCTAAAGACATAGCTTAACCCCGAAAAGACTACTTGGCGAGCTATCGGACTATGAATGATGTGATTTGATTTTGGTTTTATTTTTCTGCAATCAGATATCAATTCTTCATGTTATTGGAGTTATATCCTAAAGACATAGCTTAACCCCAAAAGGACTACTTGGAAAGCTATCAGACTATAAATGAAGTGAATTGGTTTTACTTTTATTAGTTTGCAGTTTTTGATTTGTTTGAGTGCAATAGCTTAACTTTTATTTATGTATTTAGATAAACAACATAGATAGTGATTTCATGATCAATAGTTCATCATTTTTTTTTATTTGAATAGCGACACATTTCCATTCTTGTTTAAGTACTAATTTCATCACTAGTATGTTTTGAGATTTTTCGAGGTGCTATGGTTTGGAAGTTACAATAAGGGACATAAACCTTGTCTTGAAATCTACATCCATACTTGACCTTTAACAGTATTTTATTTTTCTATGCAAATACTAAGCTATATTATATTAAAAAGAAGAGAAAAATATGTACAAGAGGTCTTAACCCCTGAGAGTGCCATTGAAGACTGCAACTCTCTTTCAAGCTAGTATCAAAATTTTCAGTTCCACTGAGGCTGATGCCCCTTACAAAAATTGTATCACAGAGTGGAAAATTCATATGCAAGATGAGTCATTACAAAAAAACTACCTGAATGCTGGAGAAGCCAAAGATGAAGGAAAGTTGTTTGCTGCAGGGGGCTTCAGCTACCAAAACACCACGCCCAGAACCAAACCGTCAGACATGCAACCAACCGAAACCGCAACGAACCGAACTAAACAATGCCGAATACGCAACCACCGAAATCGAACAGGCATTCAACAAAAATAGAACATACCTCCAAAAAAGAGCAGGAGAATGCAGATTATTTGACATTTTCAGAGCTTGGCATGTTGAACTCGTCCAGGGGCTCCCATGAGATCTCCATGCCTTCCGGAACGTCCTCCAATTTCATGCCTGGCGGCAGCTTGGGGTACAGAGTGTTGGCATAATAGAAGTCCAGCATCTTGGGCGGGCTTTGAGGTTGTGGCGAGGTTGGCTTGGGTTCTGCCTGTTCTCGATGATTCAAAGCCTATTCTTGAACCAATTCAGGCCCTTTCGAATCCAACATACTTCCAATTTCTGCCAGAACCTCGGCCTGTTCTTCTGTGGGTGCTGGAGAGCTCTCATCCACCAATTTGCTTTGAGAAGATGGGGAGTATGAACTTTCCTTCCTCCCCCGGCTTGGCGAGGAATTATTGGAGTTCCAGGGCGATTGTTCCTCCGAAGGTCCTTCCTCCGCATCTTCCTCCTCAAATATGACTGTAATCAAAGCAGAAATGAAAGGCTTGTTGGTTCGACGACGGTAATGAAACCTGGCTGATTGAACCATATTACTTATGGAATGCCCCGAATCCTCTGATCTATTCGAGGACGGAGAAGCACGAGCGAGAGGAGAGACTCTACAGGGGCTGTGAATTCCTCGCCCTCCGGCACCACCTCTTTGACCATGATGACGCCCCTGTCGAGGAGTGGCTCTGTACCGAGGAGCCATTGTAATTATCCTGGCTGCAGCTAGAAATTTAACGGATAAAGGTTGCCCAAATAACAAATGTGACCCGGATGGCTTCTGGAGCGAGCACTAGGCAATCCCAAGGATAAGATTGCTGGTTTCTTCAGCCAGAAAGCCAATGACGCCACAACGTCGCGGCACCCCTGAATGCGTCCCTTTGCCTATTCTTTCACACAGTTGTAGAGGGGCTGAGAACATGGGCAATTGACAGGATACAGGCCTGAGCACTAACCTTTCCCTCTCACCATGCGGCCTGAACTAAACTAGGTCGAGTGTTTGTTGTTCTTCCTGCGCCATCCTAATATCCCTTTGGCTCATTCCTTGAATCAAATGTTGCATTGAAGTGCCTTGAATGCTCTTCATTCCCGGTGGCTCACAATGAATGCACTTCATACTATATGTGCTTCCAAGGATCGAAACAACTACCCGCTGTCCTCTCCGCGTGGCAGTCTGTTATCCTTATTAATTTCCCTTCGGACACCCGCATCCGGGTGACCTTTAACAATATTATTAAGACCTTAGAATAGGATTTCCATTTGCATTAGACACTTTAGGAGATCAACAAGAACAAAACCCCAAAAACAACATAAACTATAAAACAATGAAGTAAGAAAAAGGTTAACTAAGCACATATGGTGCACCACACTTCATCAGTTTACGATACCCGGATTGATAATTTATGTAGAGCAATTTAGGAAATACTAAATTGACTAAACAGATCCCACAATGGCCCTAATTCTGAATTCTTTACTAACATACTACTACCTGTTCAAATTTCTTTCACTATTGCTGCCAATTCTTGCACTCAGTTTCAACCCATCAACCTAGGCATTTCATGATTTCCTCTACCAAGAACTTAATCTCCATTGGATTCAAATTAAATTTAATAACCTCAAATATACCTCATTGGTGGCTCATTAATAAGGTACACTTGCAATTTTGTTTGCTTCCTGTCGCAACAAGTCAAAGTAGCATCTTTAAGAAAATCATAATGTATAAACATATAACGTCATGTTAGCTCAAAATCATAGATCAAAATCATAAATCACGTGTAGCCATCATAAACTAGAATCATAGATCATATGTAATCATCATACACAATAATCATACCTCACACACATAATAAAAATGAAATAAAATATTGATACTTATCCTTTAATCAATCCTTACCTTCTACCTCTTTCCTTATTCTCTATGCACACCAAATCAATTTCCACACTTGGCAGACACCCAATTACTTCTCTTCAACTATGAACACATACACATAGTGTAAACCACACACATATAACCACACAGGACATATAATTCAATGCAATACATGCACCTATGTCTGAGATACAACAAATACACCGACACCCAGTGTACAACACAACGCAATACGTACTTCTATATCTGGTGTACACCACAACAACAATACGTATACGTACATAGAGTACAACACAATGAACAAACATGTCATGATACCACGACTACACAATGCACATACATAGTACCACATTCACGCAACGCAACATGTATGACATGCACACAATACCACATGTACACCAGTATTATGTGTACAACATCTACACAACACCACCTATACACAACCTGACCTGCACAATATGTACACAACATCACATGTACATAGAACCACCTGCACAACATGTACACAGTGTCACATGTATATCGCACCACCTATACAATGGGTACACAATAAAACATGTACACAAAACCACCTCCACATAGAACCACATGTACAACATGGACACAACACCACATGTACATTCATGCACATGAAACCATATCTAAATAGTGTTTCATATACAACATGCACATAGAATCATATGTACACAACACCGCATATATAACATGCACACAACACCGCATATCTGAAATGTGCACAGTATGATATGTACAAAGCACCACATATCCAACATGTACATAGCGCCATCTATACCTATCGCTATATATGTAATATGCACACGACAACATATATACAACATGAATACAACATCATATGTACAAAATACTACATATAGAACACTACACATCACCATATGCACAATCATTGAATATACAACATGCACAACATATACACAACAATAGAATTGCATATCCAAAACCATATTGCCTCTACCAAGTAACCTTTCTTCCAATGTCTCTTCGCCATATTTGGTTATCTTAGCATTCCATAAAGCACATTGTTTTCATTCCTGTGATGTATCCTTCATTGTTACTTATCATAACATTAAAAATAGGCATAATACAAGCATACCATATCAATTCATATCCACATAATATTGACTTCATATATTTGTCATGACTGCTCTTCCAACTTGATTACTCTTAAAATAAGAACATATTCATGTTATTCACCTACATAAAAAGTCATTCATCCACCGAATGATGCATGTCAACCCTGTCAGCCAACGACATAGACACCTACATACATACATATACATAAACATTAGGATAAAACAATCATGATCCAGTCAGAATATGACATACATACATACATACATACATACATACATACATACATACATACATATATATATATATATATAAACATTAGCACAAAAAAATTCATGATGCATGTTAACCTTATGAGACATGACATACATACATACATATGTGTATACATATATAAACATCAACATAATCATGATCACAACATAATTACTAGATATCGTAAGGTTAAGATTAAGAAAACTCCCTTATTTACTAATAACATGAAAAACATTAAGAACAATGATTCACAACAAAGCCAAGGCATATGATGCCTCAAATATATTTACTTTACCCTTTCTTTTACCTTTCTCATGATTTTCCTATCAACGTCCATTTACCTCAATGGACCCAACCAATCCAACTAGTTATCATATGCTTGCCTCTAGCTTCCCTTATACATTCACTGAGCTTCATCTAGGCCTTACATGATGTGTTGGGTACCACACAACTCTCCCCAAACTCCACTAACTTTCCTCTTTTCCAAACCAGTTCCCAAGACTCAAAACATAAAGACAAGAAAATAAACAAAGAAGAAGAAAACCATGAAAACCAATAACAATATCACACCGCAAACAAAGTGATGAAGCCTTGGACCAGACATAAACAAAACCACAATTCAAGCTCAACAATTCACAAAAGACCAAAAACACAAGACTAGTAATAAACACCATGACTCCATCCCCATGGTTCACAATGTTTCCAGGTGAAAGATCAACCCGATCCTTCTTTAATATTTCATGGAAATTTCTTTTTCCATGTAACCCCCTACATCATAATTCCATAAACACATAAGTTTCAGTGCATAAGTCAACATAACAACATAGTAGTTACCTTACCTTGGCATATTAATGGCAAGCATGTTACCTTGCTACTACTCACACATGTCAACCACATGCTCCAAATATCAAGACACTCATATCTATCAATTTGAAATCCAGCGTTACCAAGACTAACAATCGTGTCATAATCCATAGCCAACTCATAGTTATTAGACATAATGCTACAACTATCATCTATTACACTCAAGTACATGTCATCTATTGCAACACATATGTGTGAGTAAAACCATCTTCAAATGAGGTCATTTCTTGATGCAATCTTATAGACACATACTCATATCATGTGATTAATCAAACATTCAACAATAGATAGAAGATATAATAGAGACCAACACTCAAACATAAAAAAGATGACATAATCAAACATTTAAGCACAAGGTAGATGACATAAGCAAGCTCATACCTAAATGTATCTCAGGGGAGTCTATATTGCTTACACAATCAATTTAGTTAGCTCAAACACAAATAAGATCATGATAGCCATAATAGTAACTAACTAACATGGCATTCACATCATAATCTCATAAGCATTTGTCATTCATGCATAACAATCACATATGTATGATCTGTCTAGATTAGTACAACACAATGTAAAAATTAATTCAGATCATAAATAAATGTCATAACCCTTGTCATCTACATGGGCCAATCCAATCTAGCATAATACATATAACATCAAGATATTAATGTTATAACCTTAATCATTTAGTTAACTAACATACAAAAAAAATAAGTTAACATACAACATGCCCATCAACAACATATAAGATAACCATTGAGCTAACTACAAGTTAACATGCAACATATTCATCAACGACATATATAATCATCATGTTGACTAACATAAAACAACAACAAAAATGAATACAACCACAGGTTATTGTCATTCATGACTATCAAACACATGTATATATGACTACACTGATCAACTCGCATTTATCATATATGTAACCATAATAATAATAGAATGAAAAACACATAAGTAACCCTAATTCTTATAACAACCATCAATCACATACCTGCATGCCAAACATATAAACTTGTATGACGATATGCTCTTACACCAAAGTGTAGTGCTCCATCCTGAATCTAATAGTCTACATCTCCTATTTTACCTCGTTCAACCCATTAGCATCATAACATACCAATATCATCATGATGACCTAATTGCATACAATGACCTGACAATGCATGTTTGACCTAACATACATGCATAACCATAACCATGAAAATGAATGCATAACAACATATAGACACTCACATTCATAACAAATACATATACAACTGACATGCATTCATGACAAACACATTCCAACAACAACATTATCAACTCCTACATGGAAACACAATTGCAACAATGAATACCATGATGCAGACATAACAAGAACATATACATCCTACATGCATGCATGACAAACACATTCTACCCATCCAGACCAATTGTTGAACCATGATGTGATACCACATTGTAAAACCCTCCTCCCACATCTACCCTAGTAACCAGCTAACCAGGGGAAAAATGTGACGAGAAGTTACTATGATATGATTTGACTCCCTGTGTGTTAGTTAAGGAAGTGAAATCAACAGAACACATCACACATACCTTCCACATCAGAAACAAAACTCCCATGAGCCATCCCTATCACTCATGTAACTAGCCCTTGAGAGAAACTAAAGTTTTAGTGCATCAAGCCCCTTGATGCTCCACTGATATGGATAAGGGTGCATTTTGGAGGCTCCAGAAACTCCCACAACAAGGGCAAGGGAGCTCCTAGGGCATTGTTTTCCTAGGGATGTGCCTACAACTCTGTGATTTCTACGACTCTTTCAAGATCATAGCCCAGGTCAATGCCAAGAACTCAATGGCACCTTCAAAATTGAAATTTCACAGTGGAACAAAGGTACATTTGCAAAAGCATCAACCATGACTAGATTGGACCCCTACTAGCCATGGCAGGCATTTTGTCGAACATGTCACAAACATGAAAGCTATAGGTATTCACAGTAGAAATGAACATAGGGGTCTCATACTTATCTGAGAATCGTTAAGAAGAATTCATGCCTCAACACATTATCTACAATTTCATCTATTAGGCCATAGATACATTTTTCATTCATTTACAAGTAAAACATGATATGATCCAAACATCATGATAGTCATAAAACTCATTCACAACCAACATATAAGCATTAGAGATTATAAGCATAAAGTAGCCATATAAGCCACATAACAATAAGCATATTTACCTATAGCATACCAAGTATGGAGAGAGACTTATTGTTGGTTGTTAGAAAATTTTATACTATATAGCAATTGAACACATAAAATATATTACAGAAATATAAACACATAAAACAAGAGAGACATAGATATACCTTCCTTTTATATTATCCACCAAACTAAAGAGATTCAACCTACAACATATCCATTGTAATTCCCTCCTCACTCTCACAAAATCCCTTCTCTCTTTCTCACTCAAAATACAGATCTACATAAATGTAATACAATTCCCTCATATATAGTGAGGGGTTGCCTTATAGGGAATAAAAACCCTAAATTAAACATAACTTCTACCGTTGGATCTCCGCTTAATGAACGGCCCAGATTGACTACAAAATTACTACATTTTACAAGGCAATTTTACATCTATTTTTAGCTTCGGGGGCTCTGGCCCATATCCCCCATTGGTAGGTGTCTCCAAAATATCACAACCACTCCCTGGTAGGCCCCCCTTGCAAGGAAAATATTACAGGTGGTTTTGCTGCCACATTACAAACTAGGGTCCAATGCGGTGATACCTCCAAATAAAGAAGATAATCAGGCTCCACAAACAACACTCTCCCACTTGGAGACTGATTATAGCAACTCCACCGTTGCTTCATTTTCTAGACAATGACTCCACTTTGGACCTGGATGTTTTTCATCTTCATCATCATAATTCAATACCAATTGAAACTGAGCAATATCTTAGTTTCTCCTTGGTTACAACTTTTGTTAACATATCTGCAGAATTTTGGTTAGTGTGTATCTTTTCGAGATTCAACCGTCCATGTACCAAAACTAATCGTATGAAATGATAGTTGAGCTGTATATGTTTTGTCTTGGAATGAAATGATGATTTATTTGCAAGATGTATGGCACTCTGTCTATCAATGTATAACTTTCCCAACTCTTTTTATTAGTGTGTATCTTTTCGAGCTTCAACCGTCCATGTACCAACACTAATCGTATGAAATGATAGTTGAGTTGTATATGTTTTTTCTTGGAATGAAATGATGATTTCTTTGCAAGATGTATGGCACTCTGTCTATCAATGTATAACGTTCCCAACTGTTGTTTCTTACCCAATTCATCCAAAAACCATCAAACCAAATCATTTCTTTACTAGCCTCTGTAGCAGCAACATACTCTACTTCCACTGGTGAGAGTGAAAAAACACTTTGCAGTTTTGAAACCCAATTGACAGTTGTTCCACCTATAGTAAAAGAACACACTGTGGTGCTCCTCCTATTATCTTTATTACCCACCATATCTACATCAACATATTCCTGTAGAGTAATGTTTGAACCACCAAAGCATAATGCTTGATTTGTGGTACCTCTAAAATACCTAAGAATCCACTTCACCGCCATCCAATGTTGTTTTCTTGGATTGTTCATGTACCTGCTTACAACTCGCACTACATGTGCAATATAAGTCCTTATGAATATCATTGCATACATTAAGCTTCTAGTTGCTAATGCATATGGAAATTTAGACATATCAACCATTTCATCCCGAGTCTTGGAACAAAACTCCTTACATAGTTTGAAATGGCTAGCCAAAGGTATACTAATTGGTTTTGCATTCTGCATATTAAATATTTTCAACACCTTTTCTATGTACTCACTCTGAGACAATGTTAATTTTATATTCTTCCTCTCTCTAGTTATTCTCATACCAAGGATTTGTTTTGTAGCACCCAAATCCTTCATTGCAAATGAGGTTGCCAATTTTCTTTTGAACACATTTATTTCTTACATGTTAGAACCTACAACAAGCATGTCATCTACATACAATAACAATATAATATAGATCCCATCATTTTTCCTTTTGAGATAGACATAATGATCAAAGTGACATCTAGTATAACCTTGTTCAGACATAAACCTCTCAAATTTTAGATGCTACTACCTTAGAGCCCGTTTCAAGCCATACAAGATCTTCTTCAACCTGCACATTAGTTTCGCCTTCCCTTTTACCCCATATCCTTATGGCTACTACATATATATCTCTTCCTCCAAATACCCATGGAGAAAGGTTTTCTTTACATCTAACTGCTCAAGATGAAAATCTTCAGCTCCTATTAGACTCAAAATAGTTCCGATTTAAGTCATTTAACAAGAGGAGAAAATATCTCATCAAAGTTTGTACCCTTTTTCCTGTGCAAACCCTTAACCAAAAGTCTACATTTATACATTTTTCTACCTCCATCTTCTTCTTGCAACTTGTAAACCCATTTATTCTGCAATGTTTTTTTACCTGCAGGTTACCTAACTAAGTCCCAAGTCTGGTGATGAGCTAAGGAGATCATATCTTCTTTCATGGCATGCTTCTTCCTAGTTTCTACATGCATTGTTTCTTCATAACAGTTTGGTTCACCATAATCAGTCAACAATATATAATATAATGAAGGAGATTTTCGTTCATGGCGTCTAGATCTTCTAACACCACTTTCAAGCATTTCAGGTGCTTGTTGCTGTTGTGGTTTTTGTTTTTGTTTTGGCTGTTAATCATTATCATTTTCAAGCACCTTCACTTTTTCTGTGATGTCAGCAAGAACAATGTATTCTTTGTTTTGTTTTTGTTGTTTCTTTTCCTGCATCTGATCCTTATACAAAACCTTTTCATTGAATATGACATCTCTTCTCCTAATGATTTTTTTTTTCATAATCATAAAAGTGATAACCAAAATCATTAACACCATATCCAATAAAGATACATTTCTTTTATTCTGCCTCAATCTTTGTTATATTAGCTTTATTAATGTGGATAAAGGCTTCACAACCAAAAGTCTTTAAAAATGAGTAGTTTACATTTTTACCTATCCATGCCTCCTCTGGAATACCACCATCCAATGAACTTGATGGCTCTCTCTTTATTAGATAAACATTAGTATCTGTAGCATCTGCCCAACATTGTAAAGGAAATCTTGCATGCAATCTCATGGACCTTGCACACTCCATGATTGTCCTGTTCATCCTTTTTGACTCACCATTTTCTTTTGGTGTTCCTGGAACTATCCTCTCTCTACGAATTCCATTCTCTGAACAATACCTATCAAACTCTTTGTTGCAATTTTCACCTACATTGTCTAGCCTGAGACACTTTAACCTTTTTCTTGTCTCATTTTCAACCAAAGCTTTCCATTTCTTGAAAGTATCAAATACATTAGATTTATTTCGAATACAATAAATCCAGTTTTTTCTGGTTGCATCATCAATAAAAGTAACATAATAACAAGATCCACTGAGAGATGATACCTGAGTAGGTCCCCATACATATGTATGCACAAGCTCTAATTTTTCGCTCTTATTTTCTTTCCCAACTTTGAGGAATCTAACTCTCTTTTGTTTTCCATAAACACAATTCTCATAGAATTTTAAATCAACATGCTTCAAACATGGCAACAAATTTCTTTAGTGAATAATCTACATCCCCTTCTCAACCATGTGCCCAATCCTATGATGCTACAATGTCATATGTTCTCCTGTAGAGGTTAAAGCATTAATAGAATTAGAATACCATTGCATAAATAGAATGTACCAACATTTTCTCCTTTTTTTATTACCAGGGATCCTTTAGTGACCTTCCAATTTTTATCTGTAAAAGTAGTTACAAAGCCTTCACCTCTGAGTTGCCCTGTTGAAATTAGTTTTTTCTTCAAATCTGGAAAATGCCTTACCTCCTTCAATAGCCATTGATTTCCATTATGTTGTTTTATAAAAATTGTACCCATTTCAATGATTTTACAGGGTTTATCATCACCCAATCGAACCTGTCCAAAATCTCCTTGAACATAACCATGAAAATGTTTCCTATCAGGTGTAGCATGGAATGAGGCCCCTGAATCTAGCACCTAGGTATCAATAATATTTTCTTATGAAATAATAAAAGCATCTTACAACACATCACCTATCACATTCGCTTCATTATTGTTTTCTTGTTGCGTGTCTACTTCTTTTCCCTTTCAAGACTTGAAGCCTTTCTTCAAGTGTCCTTTCTTCCTTCATTTCTACCACACTATCCCTGATCTAGACTTGGATATGCCTTTCCTTGACTTACTGTGATATCTTGGGACCTTTCCTCTTTCCATTTTTCTTCCCCTAGTCTCTGTAGTCAAGGCATTACATGATGCCTCACTAGATCTTTTCCATCGCATTTCCTAGCTAAGGATTGCACCGATAGCATAATAAAACTTTAAGGTAGTAGATCCAAAGACAAAGTTATTAATGGCCATAACTAAACCATTCCAACTTTCTGGAAATGAGAACAGAAATAACACAACCCTAACTTCATCATCAAAAGTCACCGCTACAGAACTTAATTGACTGGTAATTGTATTAAATTCATTTAAATGATCAACAATAAATCCACCTTCTAACATTTTCAATTAAATAAATGCTTCATAAGAAATATCTTACTTGAGGGTGAGGGTTTTTCATATAGTTTGGCCAATGTTGACATTAAGCCATTTGTTGTCATTTTCTTTGAAATATTAAACACTACTCACACCACTAGGCACAGCCGTATTGTTCCAACTGTCCTTCTGTCGAGAATATCCCATTATGTGTTTGTCATACTTGTCGGCTTATTTTCCTTTCCGCTCAATGGTTGGTATAGATCTTTCTGGTACAAATAATCTTCCATTTGCATCTTCCACAACTCATAGTTTTGGTCGTTAAATTTTTTGACCCTAAACATACCATCCTCTGCCATTTCTCCCACTCAAACTAGGAACCCTTCTCTCCTACGAGTTTATGATCCAAATAGACCTTCGGCTCTGATACTAGTCGTTATAAAATTATATATTATAGAGCAATGGAACACATAAAATATATTGGAGAAATATAAACACAGTTTTAAAATAAAACAAGAGAGACACAAATATATATGGTTCACCCAATTTGGGCTATGTCCATGGAGAAATAGCCAGTCCTTCCTTTTATATTATCCAGCAAATTGACAAGATTCAACCTACAACATATTGACTACAATTCCCTCTTCACTCTCACACAATATCCTCTCTTTTTCTCAATCAGAATACATATCTACATAGAAACAATACAATTCCCTCATATATAGCAAGGGGTTTCCTTCTAGGGAAGAAACACCTAAATTAAACATAAATTCTACCATTAGATCTCCACCTAATGAATGGCCCAAATTGACTACGAAATTTCAAAATTTTACAAGGTAAATATGAATGGCCCTGTACACCCCTTGTAGTGGAAAAATTACGGTCGGCGTTGCCACCACATTACAAACTGGCATCCAATGCGGTGATACCTATGAATAAAGAAGATAATCAGGCTCCACACCCAACAATTTCATAGGCTGACTAGGTATGATACTTCCACAAACTACCTGACCATATACTAGGTTGATTAAAATAATTCTTTTATCCAGTCACCCTTGTGCCATATTCCAAGCATGAATGTGGAATATCATGAAAAAAATCATCAAAACTGAACCAGGGCTTCAAGAGGAAAAACCATGTCAACCCTCAACTAGTGATTCCACCTTCATGGTTGGACATCACTAACCATCACCTGATTGGTCTCTACCTGATATTTCTAGGGCTCTTGAGTATTTTCTCCAACCCGGCTTCCAAGACTAGTAACTTAACCCACACCTACCGTCGGGATTCTAGACTGTTTGTCCAAAAATGGCTTCTGACACTAGTAACTCAACCCACAACTACCACTGAGCTTTAAGATTTGTTTTTCAACCAAAGATTCTAAGCCTAGTAACCCAACCCACCAAGGGCTTCGAGAGTGCTTTTGAAATGAAGGCTTCTAGGATTAGTAACTCAACCCAACCTTATAAGAAGAGCTTCGGCGTAAATCACATAAAAAATACCTTTGTCGACGCGTTTCGAACCAACTAGTGTGGTTCATCGTCAGGACAAGTTGAAGAAACAGATCTGGCCTAGCGAGTGAAATAGACTGAGCAGAGACTCTAACAGTTATATAATGGCTATTTTTGACCCTAGGACCCAGCCCAACTTATATTAATAAATTTACTATTTTTATAATATTGATAATTCCATTTCTAGAAATTAGTAAAGTTAGGTATAATAAATAGATCTTATGTAATTTATTAATTAAATACCATTAGGTTATTAATAAATTAATATTAATGGTTATTATAAATTAGTTATTAGTTTGAAGGAGTTCTTTAGAAGAACTTATATTATTATTATTACTATAATATTAAAAATTAATAATATATAAATTATTTTCTAGAAATAGTAAAAATTTAGTTATAAAGAGTTTAATTAAATAACATTAGGTTGTTAATAAAATAGTACTAATTGTTACTATAAATTTATTATTTGATTAAGTGATTTCTTTAGAAGAAGTAATTTAGGATACATAAATAAATTATATATTCTTGTTCCAAAAATAATAATAAAATAAATGATTTCAAAGGTAAAACAATAAGTATTTATTTATTCAATTAAAAACTAAATATATACCAGAATTATTTATTAAAGGTATGTTAATTTTTGTAAAACTATACTACTTACTATTGATGTATTGAATCTTATTCTGTTTATAAAAATGATTAAATTTACCACTTATTAATACTATT
>APFE030908298.1:0-13954 GCA_000404065.3 Pinus taeda | reverse complement strand
GCGACCTCAACAATGCTAACAGCCAAGTCTGGAGTCATCTGGAAGGTTGGCTGTTAGAACAAATTCGCCTAAACAGGATCAGCGCGGGTGCAAAACTGGGCTGGCGCGCTGGCATCACAAATCTATTACAGAAGAGGTATGGTCAGCGCTCAATAGTACAAGCGGAGGGCACGCTGTCCGTGAAATTGGACTAGCGCAGAAAACACGTGTGCTTCCGCACTGGCAGCGCAGTGGTTACATTATCCTCCGCCAGTCAGCACGGTTATTTGATTAACAGACGCGATGATTCAATTAACTTAGGAAAAGTGGGTTTTTAGCCATTTCAAGGAGCATGCACTTAGGTGAATGTGGTTTTATAGCACAGTAGGGAGACTGACATGATGGCAGTGACATTTTACTGTGTAACACATTTAGTAGCAGAATATTCTCCTCCATTTTAGGAAAAACTACCTGAAGAGGACCAACGTTTACTTTCTTATCAAAAGGCAGGCGGTGAGTGCTATTCGCTAGCTAGACAAAAGGTTACCAGTGGGATTTTGTCTGCTAAAAGTAGCACTAGACTTGCAAAACAAGGTTTTGGATAAGTTCTTCAAAATTTCTTCAAGGAAAGTCTTATTTTTAATTTAGGGATGCTTCTAAACATGTTTTATGGTGGATACATTGTTTTTTACAATTTTTGTCACTTTGCGACACTTGCAACATTGACGACACAAAGTGAAACACTTAGGATATGAGACTGGGAGTGTGACAAAATACTGTGTAACAACCATGTAGCTAGTGTACCCATATGGTGACCTTCTCTACATGCATTGACTTGAAGGAGAACCTACATTCTTCCTCACATCCTGCATAAGCCTCTTAGCTTCCTTGGTCCTTTTGCTTCCTTCTCTAGATGGTTCTGATTGATTGGTTATCTCCACTCTCTACTCCTAAATTTTTGGTTTCTCCATAACTTCTTGAGGTTCCTCCTTTAGAGGTAAAATCTCCTCTTCTAGTTATATGAAGCTTCCTCTCAAGAGATAATTGCATTTCTTTTCCTTCATAAAATTTTACATCCTTCACAGAACTATAATTCTGAGGGATAGCAAGTACACACGATAGTTGTGGAGAGTTTATGTGTAACCAAAAAATACCCCAATCATGTTGTTTGTTCTAGATTATTCCTTGATTCTTTGCATACATGGAAGTAAACAAAGGCTCCAAAAATCATGAAGTGTGACACATTTGACTTTCTCCTCAAGAAGGACTCCTCCAGTGTAATAATGCCTAGAATCCAAAGAGGACTCCAATTCTACAAATAGATTGTTGCGTTGCACACCTTGACCCATAAATGAAAAAGTAGGCATTGATCATGGAACATCCCCCTCGCTACTCTCACAATGTTATGATTCTTTCTCTTAGCCACCCCATTTTTCTATGGGTTGTGGGGTGATGTCAACTCTCGTCGAAGGCTTTCTTTTCACATAAATGTTTAAATTCATTTGACACGTACTCACCTCCATTATCATTCCTGAGAGCCTTCACCTTGTTGCCTATTTATTTCTCAACCAGTGCCTTGAATTCTATTAACTTTGAGAATGTCTCGTCCTTCTTCCACATGAAGAAGATCTAACACTTTCATCAGAAGTCATCAATAAAAATGAAATACTATTTGTGCCTGGAAGTGGATTCTATCAAGAAAGGTCCACAAAAGTGGATCCTTTCCAAGAGTGCATGTGTTTTGTTATTCCGATCATGAAATGTGGATTTTGTGTACTTCCCCAAGGTACATATTGTTGCTCAAGTTCTCCTTTGAGGAGGCCTGTGGTTATCTACTAAATTATATTCAAAGTTCCATGATGCAAATGGCCAAGTATTTTATTCCAAATTTCAATGACATTGAGGTTGTGCACCTTCTCCACATTTTTGCTCAATGCAACACAATTCTCCACATCTAGCTTGTACAAGTTTTTCACAAGAAGCTCAATCTACTTCATCTGTCTCATGGCTATGTGTCTTAGGAATTCCTTTCCTATGCTAAATAACACATCATAACCGCAATCTTCTAACACTACAACAAAGATGAGATTTTTCTTTAGGCCCAAAATGAACATGACATCCTTCAACCTGAAGACGAAGAATCACTCCTTCTAAAAGATGACTGTAAGATTCTCAGTTACACTATACCTTCCATCATCCCCCATATCGATGTGCATCTGCAAATATTTTTCCTCCAGGTCACTGAAAAAATATTTATTTCCCGTCGTGTGGAATGATGCACCTGAGTCTAAGTACCACATGCTTCCCATCACTATGCTGACCATGCATGAAATGAGGGTAAATTCAAGCTCAAACTGTGAAGCCAAAGCTTCACTTGTTTCTCCTCCTTAGGTCTTTGTGCTTTCCTTCTTATGTGGAGAATTCATGGCATAATGATCTAATTCATGACAAATTTTGTCACTTTGTGACATTTTGGGCAAAGTTTGACAGCTCAGCGTATGAGACGGGGAGTGTGACAAATTAATGGATAACACGTTAACACCAACCCCGCCAAGTTCATCACAACCCTTTGTAAACTTTCTAAGATACCGCAGAATTGTGTCATTCTTTTGCAACTTGATACTTAGAAGTTTATCACTAAGCACCAGCTTCTTGTGGTCACTACTATGCTCGAACATTTTTTCAGTGATTTCCACATCGATTTTTTTTTTCTTTTCTACGGAGATTCGAGAAATTATGATTCTGTACTACCTCCAAGATTATTCTCCTTGGCTACATCTTTCTCCCACTAGGCAAGGTTTTGGGCATCAGATGCTTGTGGTTTTGCAACATTTGTCTTGATGTATTCTAACAATCCATTGTCATCCAATACTGCCTCTATGTGGTCCTTCCATGCAACAAAATTAGAGGTGCCTTCCAAGCCATACTCTAGCCTTGGTCCATTGAAGGTCTTCTTCTCAGCTCTCGAGAAATCTCACTACTCTAATATTCAAATTTGAACCTCTAGGAAACAACTTCAAAATTTATGCTCTATTGTGAATCGAACTCTAATCCCAGGTAGCAATTAGGTTGTATATTTGCATATTTTCATGAATTTTTAATCAAAATCACATGACACAAACCTACACTACTTCTCTACGGACATTATTTCACAATTTAGAATAGAAATCTCAGACCTACAAGAATGAATAACACACATGCAATAATTATTTTTATCTAGGGAAATAATCTACTAAAAACCCCAATGCCTCTTGCATTAATCAAATGAATAGAGATGTATTACAATTTCTTTTCTCAACTGAGCTCACCTTGCAAGTGCATAACCTTTCTCTCTACTCACTGAAGGTCACTAACCCAGACTTAGTCAAAAATCTCCTCAGCTTGAGATCTTATTTCCTTTATATGTTCCTTTAGGAATTATCCCCTATTATTTAGGAAAATCCTCTAATTGAATTACACAATTCCTTAGGTTGGTCATCTGACTACATGCAACACATGTACACTCAAGACTAGTCTACAACTGATGTTACATTGCCTTGGAATCTCCACCTCAATTGGGTTACTCGAATTCTCTAGATGCACTAGATATTTTGGGTTTATTACTCAGTTAAATGGATGATCATTGAGTTTCCCTGAAGTTCCACTACTTAACTGACCTTCCACTAGTTCCTCCTAATGTTAGAACTAGTTTAGTGGAAAACAACTTGAGATAGATGACCTTGATTGCTACAAATTAGCAATAACACATGTAAAATTGAACTCTAACTCCTCCAAATTGAATTTACTGAGTAGACTGGGTGACACAAGTCATGTCACACAAGTTAACATCATCCAAGTTGTCTGTTGACATGGACATTCGAATTTCCTCAATTTAATCAAGGAAAAATCATGTTGAGAATTTTTTGCTACATTTTTAAACACTCTAGAGTTGATGAGGTAGCATGGGAATGGAGGAAGCCATGAAAAAATGCATAACCATTTTTGTTTACGATATATGAAGGATGGTGTTTGTTTAAGGGGGAGGGGATTGTAACATTGCTTTTTAAAACCTTGTTTTTTGTAATTTTAATTTATGAATTATAATGATGGAAATGTTTAGTATGGATATCTTGACATATTTATTTGATTTAATATTACTTTTATTTATATATTGCTACAAATCTAAAATACAAATCAATAAACAAGGATCTTGATACCTAAGAAGAACCTAAAAGGGGAAAAATGGGAATTTCCTATCATACTTTGAATTAAGTGTTCAAATTTCATATTTTGTAGTTCAACTACCCAATTCCTAGCAATTATTGGAATAAATGGGGAGTGTTACTAAATTTTCCCAAACGTATGGGCTATGTACCTATTCTTGAGACTTCTTATTTGGCCATATAGCCCTAGATGGGGACCCCATATTATCATGAAGGTAGGTTATGGTGTGGGCTGAGGAAGAAAGTAGTAGTGTGTGATGTTAACAATGAGATGATTATGTCATTTTCTCATATGTGAATGAGTAAGGGAATTATAGAGAATGGCGTGAAAAAAAAAAAAAAAAAAACATATAGAATGTAATAGAACCATAAGTGGGTGTTGAGACAATGACTCTAAATAGAAGGAGAAAATAAATCATTTTGAATCATAAAAATCATATTTGAAATTGTGATTTTAACTAAAATTGGGTAAGGAATTCAGTGTGGAACCTTTTAGCCCAGCATAAAAGGGAAAATAATTTTCTAAGAAATTTGTCTTAACTAAGCACATAAGGCACTAAGAAAATGGAAGTATTAAGGAACCATTAAATCAGTGAAGGACTCCCTTTGTGTTCTGTAGGCACTGTTGATAAATTTATGGTAACTAGATTAAATGATTCCTCTTACTTTGATAATCGTTTGTGAGGTATTTATACTTAAAATGCTTAGCTTCTTCTTCAAATTGATTACTATTGTGTTTTCTATCATCAAACAAGTGCCAAATAATGAAAAATCAAAGAGACAGAGGACATGAAATGTAGGATTATAGCCAGGGCCAAAACCTCTCCTCTTGAGAGGAAAACCCACAAGAATTATTCTCTTCTTATATAATCTTCAAATGACAAATTACAAGACCTAAGAGCCTTGAAAAAGACCCCTCCAATACCATGTCAACCTTTCTCCTTGATGAGATTTCTTTCCAACAATTTTGACACCAAAAAATTTGACCAGATCAGTTTCTTCTACAACTTAGACCTAGTAGTTTCTTTTGCAATTTTGACCTAGCAGTATCTTCTGCAATTTCGACCCAACAATTTCTTCTACAATTTCGACCCATCATTTTCTTATGCAATTTCGACCTAGTAGTTTCTTCTATAACTCTAACCCAATAGTTTCTTTTGTAGCTTTCACCCCATTAACTTTCATCAATTTGACTTTCTCAACAACTTTCCAGCACTTTGACTTTCCCAACAATTTTCTAGAAACTCAACTTTCCCAAAAAACTTTAGCAACCATAACACAAGAGAGAGAGGGAGATCCAAAGCTTTGATCTTGATTTTATTCTTCTTATACTTGATTTTGTTCCTTTTCCAACTTCTTTCTTTATGAGATCAAACTTTCTCTTTTTGTGTCCAAATGAGGTTGAGTTCCTTTTTATATATAGGCTTTCCAGGGGTATGAATTTCTTCCTTCAGATTGACTTGCTTAAGGCACCATGACAAGGTCTTGGAGGCTCTTTGACTTTATTTTGACTCAAATGAAATTTTCTTTACAATATGTAACATGACCAAAAGGGTCTTCCATACATGACAATGACCCTTGTGACTTTTTGACTTAGCCAGAAGCCTTAGAAGCACTCAATGGGTTCCTGACCTATAAAATAAATTTCCCTTGAGCATGAAAACCATGCCTCAAGAATGAATATAATAAGTTTCCTTTTCTCTTTACATCAAATACATAAAATCATGATTAATATGTCATTATGCAGACTGGACCTAGTTACATATTTCAACACTCCCTCTTAACTAAGGAGGCATTCATAATCCATACAATGTAATTGGACATTCTAAAACTAAATAATTCTCATAACGAAAGTTGGATTGGTAAGCCATCTCATAAGCTACCTCCTTAGCTTATGCTAGAGAATCTTATCATACCAACCAACATTGTCACATAGCAAGGCCTTGACTAACAATTCTATCTCTCCACAATATTGTGGCACAATTCTGGTGAGACCAATGACTGATAAAAACCATCATCATTATCTATTAAGGCGCATACCACACCTGGGTGTTCACAAGGTACACCCTTTTAGGACAAATCCTATCTTGGAATAACACATCCTCAAGGAATTTCCTCTTTAACTACTCTTACCTATTGGATTCCCTACCACATCCTCAAAGAGTATCGAAATCAATCTTTGATTCTTACTAAATCCTACATTCTTTCTTCATAACATGAAGAAAATAATTATGTGTATATCTCTCCTCATGGCCTTCACTAAGACTTACAACAGTAAGTCCTAGTCTGGTGCATTAGTCTAGTGCATGACACATGAAGTAGAGAACCATATCTGTCACTCCCTCTTAACTAGGGAGGACCAACTCATTCCTATAAAAGGAATATATAAAGCTCCCTCTTAACTTGGGACTTGCTTAATCTCCATCTCAATTAGGGACTTGTTTCCAACAACAATGCTTTGGTGGAGATCATGGTACTATCAACTACTTGTATGTCCCCTCCTTTCGATGTCATGAATTTCAAATTGTTCATCATGAAGCCTTGATCTTGTAAGGAATCATCCATCCATCACTTTACTTCAATGAACCATAGGGTTTAACCAATAGTCATGTTATCCTTCTTTTCCTTCGAAATAGATCTTCTAGTCGACACCTAGCTTTCATTCATACAACTACCTCTTCTAGGTCATGTTTATTTTAGTACATTCCATCCATTCTCAGTTGTAGGTGACATGTACAATTTTCTTTTGGTAGCCCTATTTCAACCCAACCAGATGTTTTTCAGAAATAAAAATGAGCATAAATAAAAGTTACCTTTTATGATGGTCTTTCATCATGACATCTTCTTATTTGCAACATTGACATCTTTCGCATTCATAAACACATCTCAAAGACATTCAAATATCAAGGGTCTCGTATATTTACAGTCCTTATCAAAGTTTTCATTCCTTCTCCATTTGAATCTTTGTTAGCTTCTTGTTTCTCTTCTAATCATCTCCCTTCATGCTTGAGTCTCATTAGCACTATTGCCTCGTAATCCTAAGTTTTTTCTTAGGCTTTGTCACAAGTTTGAAGCCCATGAATGTTGTTTTAGGGAAGAGGAAACCAGTAAATGTTGCATCATTAGGTGTGATGTGAGAAAATTTGGATGCTCATATAAGTGTTCAAGAGTTGAATTCCTAATTAGAATATCTCATTGAAATCCTTTTAAGGCCTATGAAACTACTATTACCACTCAGCTTAACCTAGTTTGGATGGGGTTCATTGGCTATCATGGCTACCAATATAAGTATTTGTGTCAAAAATATTTCATATGAATCTATTTCATAAATTGTGTCAGCCTTATTTTGGAAAGAGTTTAAATTTGCACGCAAGAATAATATATTTTGCATGGGTCTTCTTTGGAAGGTTTATATATTTTTATGCATTAAAAAATTAACTATTGTGCACTTGAGTTCTTGAAAATAAGTATTTTCTTTTTCATCCAATAAAAGTATCTATTATACGTTTGTTTTTTTGAAAAGAATTACATGCTTGCATGCACGAAGGAGTAGGTCATGCATGAAGGAGTAGGTATTGTGCATTTAGTTTCTTGTAAATAAATATGTGTTCTTGCAAGTATGGAAAGAAAAAATATTATTATTTCTTTAGGAAAATAATACATGTAGAGGTGCACAAAACAATAGTCATGATGTTGGTTCCCTGGAAGAGAATAGATGCTTTGAAATAAAAAGTTGTTTTGTGCTTCGTTACATATATATATATATATGGTGTTCTTACATGAAAGAAATATACCTACATGACTAATAACTATTATACTAAATTCTTGGAAAGGAATTTTTGCATATAAATAATAATTATTACATAAGTTCAAGAAAAAATAAACGTGTTTAAATGTTCTAAGTCTTTAAAAAAATATATTATTAGAAAAAAAATCCACGTTTCTTGTGTGCATGAGCATAGGTTAAATATAATTATTTTCTTAAAAGGATTTGTTATGAAATTATGGGAATGTATTTATGGATTTTGTGTGCATAATAACTAAATTATCGAAATTGTTTTACTTGAAAAATGTTAAATGGGAACCTTGCGCAACCAAATAATAACTATTTTCCTAGATCCCTAGAAAAAGAAATGTGTATTTACATACACAAAAGATTAGTTCATTGTGTTAAATCTATTTATGCGCAAAATAATAATAGATATTTTGAAAAAAGGAATAAGATTCTTTATGCATAGAGACATTAATTGTTGTGTTAATTTCCTCCTTGAAAACAAAAATGTGTTGCATGAATGCAAATAATAGTTGACTGAAATAGATTTCTTGGAAAGAAATGCACTTTACATGCATGGAAAGTAAAACTTTTGAGATAGATTTTTTGGGAGGAAATGTAGTTTTCATGCGTAAAAAAAATAACTAATTGGGATTTCATGCATAATTGAAAATATATTATGTTAGTTTCCTTTGGAAAGGGTTATGTCTACATGCAAGAGTAATAGCTATTATGTCCATTTCTTTTGATTATTTTTTAATACATGAGAATGAATTAATTAATGAGTTAGTTTCTTGGAAAAGAAACATGGATGTTACATGCAAAAAATAATGGTTAATATTGTGCAATTTAATAAAAGCTATTGTGCTAGAAGGGTGTATATTGTATACACCAACGAAGGTAATAGTTTGCTTTTAAAAAGGAATATCCATTTACACTGTTTCTTTTAAAGGGTGTTATGCATATACAAGAATAATATATTATATGTTAGCTTTCATTTGGAAAGATTATGAATTTTCAAATAAGATTATTTGTTAACCTTCATCTAGAAAGACTGTGTGTTTGCATACAAGATGGTGTCAAGCTTTATTTGTGAAAGACTCTTTTGGAAAAAAAATAAAATATATGCATTTTCATGAATAGGAATAGTAACCATTGTGTTAGTTTCCTTTTTACATATTTGTGTGCACCAAAAGTAATAATTCAGGGGATAGGTTCTTTGAATAAAGTTTATATAATTGTATGAATAGGAATACTAACTAATATGTTTTACCCTTTGAAAATAAAAAAATATGTATTTTATGCATATAGCATTTGGCTTCTTGAAAATAATTCTTTATAATAGGATAAAGTGTATTTGTATGTTCAAGAAGAAAATGTATTTTCATGAAAGGTAACATATGTTCACATGATATTGGTTGAGGGGTTGGGTCCTTTTGGATAAATTTGATGTGGATGCATGAAAATAACACATATTTTTATTGTTATTTGGGAAAAGCTTATATGTATAATTTTGTAGAATCTTTAAACAAATCAGCTAGCTCTAATACCATGTAGAACTTTTTCTACAAATCAGCTAGCTCTGATACCATGTAGAAATTTCTCACCTGTAGATCACCTGGTAATGCAATGTACTAAAGCAAAACACTTGATCTACTTCTAAAAACAATTTAGCAGAATCTTAATCGAGCATGAGCAACATCAATAAGAACACATATAATTGATAAGAAGGAATCAATCACACATAACACAGAAGAATTTACTCGGGGAAAGCCTCAGCGTAAAACCCCAACTCTGTATTATCATACAAGTGGAAATATAGTCTGGATTATAGAAAGAATCAACTCACAACCTATCCTGCTCTCTCTGCAATCCCTCTCTTGCTCATAGACAGTCAAAGTCTTCTCACAAACCTTATCCTTTGTCCTCCAAGCCTCCTATTTTCTTATGAAATTTCCTTGGGGTCCAGTGCTGCCACCTGTGAGAATTGGCCTCTTCACACACTCACTAACCTCTTATCTAATTGCACAAACCTGAAGGAGATAAATCCTCATCATGGATGAGCTTACTTTATAGTAAAAATATTCATCAAACTGATAGTACATTGTCCCTTCTCTGATCTCAACTGGGTTTCTGTTTGAACTGACATGCATCAGTTATCCATGAGTGAATACATAGTTATCTGAAAATAATAGTTGTCACATGCATGCAAGCATCAACAAACTATATCTCATTAATTTAACAACTTGTTAAATTAATCTAACTTAACTTGAATAAGTTAAACTAAGTCAACTGATCCTCTCAATATAGAACTCATCCTTAATTCCTCAATCAGTGGAGCAAAACAAGGACACATTCCCCAATGCATGGAGAAATAATTGCATGTTCTCACAAAGACTTCAAGTTTTCTTTTCCTTAACTAATTAACTCATGGAGATTAATTAATTAATATTTTAAACTACTGGTAAGATCAAATTCGTTTTTACTTCCTATAGTTAGACCAGGAACTACTAAAAATAGGAAGGGACCCAGAAATGCTATTTTTAGAAAATGTTATTTTATAGCAGTTTCACCTCTAACCCAAGGTTGCCAAATGCTCTTTGGCCAAACTGCTATGTTTAGAAGTACTATTTTTTAGAAGTTATATTTTTAGCACTTCCTAAATTTAACATATCTTGTTGCACACTTTTCAACATTATATAAATACATGCAAGAATATGAAAGTTAAGATTATATTATTCTTTAAAAGAATTTGGACAATGGTATTGATTTTCCTTTGAAAAGAATGTAAGCTTATGGGAGGGGAAGAGAAATTAATGTGGTATATATTTATGGACATGATTTGATAGTGACATGTCTATAATTAATGCATATTCAGTGTTGCTAAAGGGAATATGTCATGATATTTTGTTTATATTTCATGTATGCACATGAATAGATGTTGCAGAATCATTAATAAGGATTGAT
Organism: Pinus taeda; assembly: GCA_000404065.3. NCBI lineage: Eukaryota > Viridiplantae > Streptophyta > Pinopsida > Pinales > Pinaceae > Pinus > Pinus taeda. The sequence goes on along the minus strand of APFE030908298.1, from coordinate 3,034 downwards.
TATTGGTTGATTAATACTTTATCTAATCATGATATCAAATTTTATTGAAGACAACAATGGAAGGAAATAATGGCGAACTAATGTTCCATGAAGATTTAATGTTCCATGAAGATTGAAGGGTGCCAGTTGTAGGATGGTCCACTGATGGGGAAAATCTAGGCCATAACGACATAAAGATTGTGAATTTGTGGGTAAATGATATCATGATGATTGTAAAATCTTCTAGATAGACATGTTTTACTTAAATTATATTTATCTATAATATTTTTTTGATAATGGTTAAGAGATAGACTCTCTTACAAACCATTGAGTGAGGGGTGAACACCCTCATGGGCGTTTAATAATAAAAGTAAACATTTATTGGTTTTCAGCCTACGGGGTTTCCAAGGTATATTAGTGTTGAATGATGTGATTTCCTATGGTTCTATTTGGATTATTTTAATTATTTTCATAACATGTCATTTACATTACCAAGTATGTGATTAACTAACATAGTTGAAAGAATCATGGAAATGATGCAATGTTACATCAAGATGTTTACGATAATATTTTATATCATTGGATGTTATGTTATGTTATGTTATGTAAATTCTTATTTGTTTACTAAACATTACTATATGTAAAGATAAATATTATATCTAATATCTAGTAAAGGAAAATGGAATAAGTAATTAGAACAATAACATGTGTAAATTGTGTAAAAATTATCTAATCCTATGTGTTTTCATGCAAGGTTTACCAGGGGATGTTATAGGATGTATAGAAATGGTGTTGGTGATGAAGAACATGAAACTGTCAAGGATGTTGGTTTAGGGCATTCTAAACTTGTGGAACATCTTTTAGATCATCAAGAATAGATAGAAGGGCCAAATTATTCCAGAACCCAAGAAGAGACTATCATGTCTTTGAAGTACATTGCAATAAGTTGAGGGATGTGTAGCTCCTCGTGGCACTTTAATGAGTCATAATATTGATTCCAGGCTGTCCAACTATGATGAGGCATTATTTCAGTAAGTTTGGAAAGATGACATGATGGAAGAATATTAATCCATCGCGAAGAATGTTGTGTGGAATATTGTGTTAATACATGAGGTGAAGTTAGTGGTAACTTCCAAGTGAATCTACAATATCAATCATGTAGTGGATGGTAGCATGGAGAATTATAATGTAAGATTCATGGTTAGAGGGTTCTCCCAGAAAGAGGGAGAGGAATATGAGGAGACATTGGCTCAAGTTTCTAGGTGAAATTCTATTATAACTTTTATTTGTATTGATTCTATTATGGGTTTGAAATTTTGAGTTTTCAATAGTCCTCTAAACTAATAATTATTTCTGATGATTTTTCTTACATTTATTATTCAACATAAAATAATTACACAAAGAAATTCAATAATATAACAAAATGCTAGAGGATCATAAAGATACAACCACACAATAACACAAGAGTTTACCATGGGAAAACCAACATGGGGAGAAATCCCACCAACCTTTACTTATAGAATCAACTCACTAAAAGAGATATCTAAGTAAGGATGATAATAAAACTGACTAATAAGATGGAAAGACTAGAAAACCACCAAGATTCCAAGTCATCCCTCCTCCAAGATTCCCACAAGTGAAAATTAGTTAAGGTATAAACTAAGCTTGTGATAGGAGGCCAAATTTTGGCCCTCTCTGTCCACATAAGTTTAGGCAGATCATAGAAAATTTACCACAGAAAAATCAGCTTGTTCCTTCAACACTTGTGAATTGTAGCAGAGATTTCTTCTACAAGTGCAAGCCTATTTATCTACTCCTTTGACTTGATAAACTTCACTTTAAATTCAACATATTTCCTTCACTTGGGAGAAAATGTATTTGTCTTGTGTGTGGGTTGAATTGTTATCTTATGGAGGAGGAATGAATGCTTATAGATAGCCATCTAGGAGGGTCAAATCGGTGCCTCTAAGGGGCCTAGATGACATGAACAAGAGGGGCCAACTTGGTCATCTTATGGAGCTGTGAAACATAATACCAATTTAAATTCTCTGTTTTAGAAGGTATTAAAGAACAAGCCTTCTAATTTTTCTTTGAAATATGCATATAATATAATTTCCTTTTGAGCATGAAGAAAAATTGCTTACATAAATGATGAAAATATACATTATGAAGATTGACCATAATTATAAAATCCAACAGGAAATTGCGTCAAATGTATGTGGATACAAATTTCTTTAATGGAGTGATTTATGAATAAGTGTACGTAGGACAACATGAAGGCTTTGAGTTGCATGAGAAGGAGACTCATGTTTTCATATTGAAGAAATATTTCTATGGACTCAAGAAGGCACCTTAAGCTTGGTATTCTTGGATTGATGGATACCTAGCGAGTCTTGGCTTCACCAAGAGTGATGTTGATCCCAACCTTTTCTAAAAGGTTGTTATAGGTGAGCCTATGATATTGTTGCTACATGTTGATGACTTGTTTTTGATAGGATCAGAGAATCTCATTGATCATAGTAAGTGTGAGTTGACATATGAGTTTTAGATGAAGGACCTAGACTTGTAGCATTATTACTTGGGAATATAAGTATGTGTTGACAGTGTTGGACCCACCAACATGTTAGGGGATCTCCATAGTAAGAAGTCCCAACTAGACCTCAGACTATTTGGTGTAGGAATCCCAACAGTGGGTCATATGATATCGCCTTGACTACGGTTGCACGCATAGGCAAGTAAGATTTCCCTATTGGTAGCAAGGGCATGACACACAGCAAGCCAAGAAAGTTGCATGAATGTCTCTAACACATGAGAGGTGGAATGGTTGCACCCCTTGGAAACCTATGTAAACACGCATCTTGAAAGATAACACACGAGAAAATTTGCATCACAAACTGGAAGGAAGGTGAACCAACAATCCAAAATGATGGTTAAACCAACAACACATCTCAATAAGATTCATACATACATATAGAGAAGGAGTCTATACATACATGCGTAAGAAAACATATACATATATCATTAGAGTAACCAAGTTAACTGAAATAAAATAACA
>APFE030908297.1:0-24591 GCA_000404065.3 Pinus taeda | reverse complement strand
AATATAAGGGCACAACAATAACAATAGCGGGCTTCTATGGGGCACAATAATAACAATATGGGGACAATAGGGGAACAACAATTAAATAAGGGATACAATGACAATATTAATGGGGGAATCACTAGTATTATAGGGACCTAACACCACATCAACAGGATGTCAGACCCAAGATATACAATGCTCAGGAGGTAGGCATGGTGGGATAAACAGCCCAGTGTATGCCAAAGGTTTACACAACATTGGATAACCACAAATCATACCACTAGGAATCCATCATGGGATTGAAGGTAAGCTACAAGAACAAGTTGTTTTTATTTTGAATGATCTAGGTTCTAATTATAGCTATGCCATCCTAAAGATTGTAAAAAGTGCTGATTGGATAAGGAATTGCATAAAGAGGCTTCCTTGGTTCAATTGTCAATAGGGACAGGTTAAATAATCAACCATTGGGTGAATTCATGTGCATTTGAACTCAGTGGCATGCCTACAACATCCCACTTGAATGTGCTACCATTAGGTGGGTATGGCATATTACTAGGCATGGACTTCATATATGTACACCTGACCAAGGTAGATTAGCATTCTTGGATGAGAAACGAATAAAAAGAGAGTTTCAAGGGAAGAAAAAACCCATATCAGTGAGGTTGATCACTGCTATGCAAGCCAAATGCAACAGTAAGAAGGGATGCATGTTGCTTGGAGTATAAGTTTCCAAGAATGAGGGAGTCAATAGAGAAACAACAGATGAGGAAGATGAATTGCTTCAAGGGTACCTTGTTTTGCAACAATATCTAGATGTATTTTCAGTGGAGGTTCCACGATTTCCTCCTCATAGAGAGAGATATTTTTCTATTGAGATGGTACTTGCAGAAACACCAACATCTAAGGCTCCATATAGAATGAACACCCCTAGGTTGGTTGAGCTAAAACTAGAGCTGAGGAAATGCTCAATAAAAGATACATAAGGCCAATTGTGTCTCCTTGGGGAGCACCGATATTGTTTGTAAAGAAGAAATATGGAACCTTGAGATTATGAATTGATTACAGATAATTGAACAAGGTAACCATCAAGAATAGGTACCGATTACCAAGAATTGATTATCTCTTGACCAGTTAAGGGGAGAAAAAATCTTCTCGAAAATTAACTTGAGGCCAGGCTACCATCAAATAAGAATCAAGGAAGAGGACATTCATAAGACTGCTTTCAGAGCAAGGTATGGACACTATGAATTCATAGTGGTACCCTTTGAGCTTATGAATTCCCCTGCCACATTCATGTGCCTGATGAATGGAGTGTTACGACCGTACTTGGACAAGTTTGTCATTGTATTCATTGATGAAATATTGGTTTATTCAAAAAAGGAAGAAGAACAAGAACAACACTTGCTGACCATGTTACAATTATTGAGAGAACATAAGCTCTATGCAAATCTTGGTAAGTGTGACTTCTTCTAGTCATAGGTCACTACTTAGGGCACATCATCTCCAAGTAGGTCGTATCCATTCATCCCGATAAGATCAAATCCATAAGGGATTGGAAAAATCTAAAGAATGTGGATGAGATCATATCATTCAGATTCGTAGGATATTACAGGAGATATATTTGGAATTTCTCCAAAATGGGACATCCCATTACAACTTTACAGAGAAAAGGGAAAATATTTAGTGGACTGCACAATGTGTAGAAATCTTTGAGTAGTTAAATCAATTTCTCACTAGTGCACTACTACTGAGAATCACAGATCCTAGAAAGGATTTCGAAATATGTACCGATGTATGTAAAGAGGGAGTCAGTGGAGTCTTAGTGTAGGAAGGGAGATTAATGTGTTATGAGTCTATAAAATTAAATAAGCATGAGGAAAATTATGTCACACATGATTTATAATTGGTTTCCATCATTCATGCTTTAAAATGTTGAGACACTACCTCCTTGATCGGAAGTTCACACTCATGTTAGACCATAGTGGGCTCACATATTTTTTTGTACAACCAAAATTGAATTCTAGGCAAGTCAAATGGATGGTCACACTCAACGAGTTTGACTTCGAGATTAAGTATATAAAGGGAAAGGAAAACAAAGGTGTTCATGCCTTGAGCAGGATAATCCAAGTGAATCACTTGGAAATTGTAAGCTCATTTGTAACAAATATGGAAGAAAGGATTGAAATCGTCAGATAACAGGATGAAAAATACCAGCAAGTAAAGGAAAGGTTGCGGCAAGGCGATGAGGATGGAGAATACCTCCTCACTGAGGACAACTTAGTTAGATTCAGAGGTAGAATCTATGTGCCTAACAGTGATTAAGTACAAATATTGAAAATGAGATAATTCCATGTTAATACGTACTTAGGCCACCCGGGGTATCAAAAGACCCTTACAAACATTAAAATATACTATCAATATCCAAATTTAAAGAAGGAAGTGGTGAAATTCATGGAAAATGCATGGAATTCCAACAGGTAAAGGTCGAATGCAAGAACCTAGTTGGATTATTACAAACTATCTCTATTCTAGAATGGAAGTGGGAGGTAATCTCTATGGATTTCATTATAGTATTTCCCAAAATAGCTAAGTATCATGATGCAATCATGGTAGTGGTGGATAATCTTAGAAATGTATCTCATTTCTTGGCAGTCAAATCCACCAATTATGTCAGTGATATAGCAAAAAATTTCATAAAATAGGTTGTTAAGCTACATGGCATCCCTAAGAAAAGTGTGTCAAAAAGATGTGCTAGATTTACTTCTTGGTTTTGGAAGGAACTGTTTATAGTTTTAGGAACTAAATTATCTTTCAGTACCACCTTTCATCCACAAAAAAATGGGAAAACAGAGAGGACCAACCTGATCCTTGAGGATATGTTGAGGATGTATGTGATGCATCAACCAAAGAAATGGGAAGAGTATCTTCCACTTGTGGAATTTTCATACAACAATGGACACCAAGAAACCATAAAGATGAGCCCCTTTGAAGCATTATATGGTAGGAGATACAATACTCCTATTATCTAGAGTGATCTAGTTAATAGGGTCCATGTACAACCTAATATGCTTAAAGATATGGAACAACAAGTTCAGATCATAAGGCGAAGTTTGAAAGTGGCACAAGATAGACATAAACTCTATGCAGATAATCATAGGGTTCAAAAAGAGTTCCAAGTTGGAGAACACATTTATCTGAGAATTAAGCCTAGGAATAGTTCCTTGGATGGGGACATGTGCCATGCTAGAACCATCGTATTGTGGGCCATTTGAAATCCTTGAAAGTATAGGACCGATAACATATAGGTTAGTTTTACCTCCATCTGTTAGAGTTCATGATGTTTTCCATGTTTCTTTACTTAAATAATATGTACAAGATTTTAATCATGTGATTGATTGGTCTGTGCTACATGTGGAAACATAAGTAGAGTTCCAACCATAGCCAATATTCCTTCTAGACTAGAGGAGTCTCATGCTCTAGAACCAAGCCATATAGCAAGTCAAGATACAATGGAACTACTTTGGGATAGAGGAGTCCATGTGGGAAATGGATAATGCCATGAAAGTTAATTATCCCTTCTTGTTTGATTGTTAGAGAAAGCATGTATAATTGTAAATATTGTATAGAGTTGTCTGTATAAAGATCCATAAAAAATATGTGTTGTATTTTGATTCTATGTTGCATAAGGGAAATTGAACACTAAGGGTGACATTCCATCAAAGGGGAGGGGAATATTAAAACCCCACCCAAGTCCTCATATAAGGTGCATTGTAAATGTTTTGTAAATATTTTTCAACATCTAAAATCAAGAAAAAGAGGACTGGCTCAAGGAACATAGTTTCCAGAGTTGGGGATGAGGTCACTTGCTTGGGATGTCATGGTTTATTGTGTAGAGAAGAAGCCTAAAATACAGGACAACGATGAAAGGTTGGATGGTGCATGAATTGATAAATGTGCCCTTGAAATTAAATGAGCTACGGGAGGAATTATGCAATACCACAAGAAAAAGGACAAGAATTTTATGGATGGGCTATGCACTATAGGCCAACAAGGATGTTGCAGTAATTATGGTCGAGGAAGAGGCCAAGAAAAGATAGAGGTGGGAGGAGATAGAGGGGAGAAATGTTCATAAAGGAGGAGGATATATAGAGATAGAAAAAGAGTGGTATGGAGGGGAAGATTCAGTAAGAGCTTCCAACAGGCAGTGTTGAAGAGAAGAGAAAAGAAGGGGATTGCCTCTATATCTCTAGAGGCTATGGGTTGAGTTGCTAATCACTGAAGCCCTGTAACATCTTGGGATACTTGGAGGCTATGGGTTGAGATAGGATCTCTGGAGCCCCGTAACAGCTTGGGTCCCTAAAGGTTGCGGATTGAGACAAAGGTCTCTAGATCCCTGTAACAACTTAGGTCCCTAGAGGTTGTGGGTTGGGATGGAATCTTTTGAGCCCTCTAACAACTTTGGTCCCCTACAAGATGTGGGTTTAGATAGCAGACTCTAGAGTCCTACAACAACTTGGGAAGAGACCATTCTGGAGCAAAAGAGGAAGACAATAATGAATACTTATGGTTACCTCCTTGATGGTGTAGTGAATTATGGACTCCCTAAAAGGGGGTGAGTCACTGTGTGTGCACTTGGGGATAAGGTTATGTGCCTGTTGACTACCTGTGTTGAACAAGAAAGTATCTATATGTTAGTGGGATTTAGGAAGAAATTCCTTTGGAGTCACTAATTTAGTGGCAGTTGGTGTGCTAGTCCCAGAAGCAAGCAACCCCCCAAACTCTGGAATCTAGCTCGAGGTGACAACTACAAGTAAGTGTGGATTCAACTATCTAGGTTTGGGTGGCAAGTCTTTGTCCTAGAATAAATTTCCCTATAAGTTCAAACATACTTATCTATATATGTTGTTCATCTTTTAATGAATCTTGTTGTTGTGTTGTAGATAATGGTTTTGGATTTTGGGATTTAATTGTGTTGATTATGCTTGCATATGTGGTGCATCTCTATGGGAATGTGTTATATCTGTGTGTGTGTGTTTGTTGAATATATAGATGCATGTGCGTGAAAGCTAAAAGAAAAAATGTGTGTAATGATTGCTAATGGTAGACACAAAACATCTCAGGCATAAGAGGCATAAAAAATCGCAAGATAACAAAGACTACGCCACAATGTTGTGTTGAGTGTGGATCTACATATATGTTTAAGAACGTGAAAAGCATAACATAAATAAATTATTAAGGAAGAGACAAAACTCATTACATTTCATGGTCAAGCCATGAGATCGTAGATTAAAACTTCAAAAATAGTGGGTTTTGAGACCCTTTTATTAATATGAATATTACATGGAACACCCTATGTGTAGTAGGGTCTGTATTCACTTACATGTCATTTGTTTTCCAAGTTAAAAATAGTTGTGTTGCATGGAAATAAATGCATTAATGTCAAGGGAAGTTTTCCTTGGGACCAGTGGAGCTGCCAACTTTACCTAAATAACGCTCAGCTTGGCATTCTCAGTAGGATGGATACCTGTTTTTAGTGTTCTAAAGTTTTTTCCAAGGTGCCCAAATGCTCTATCTAGCACCATGGAGATGCTCACATGCCCAACATAGTGTCTAGTATTATTGGTCTCTGGAAGGAGAGGTAGGAACCTCTCAGGAGTCCAAACCAAGCTCGTGGTAGGTAAGCGATGTAGGAGTGCCTACGCTGCCTTGGGTGGAATTCCCTCCTAGTGTGAAGGGAAAACTCATGGGCCAAGAACCCAATGGAGAACCCATCACCCAAGATTAGGAGTGATAATATCACACTAAGTAACCAAGAACATCATCATTAAACTGTGAAGCATGTCTGGGAGTCTACCATATTCATGAGATAGAACCATAGTCAGCAAGACTAGTTCGAAGAAGCCTATGCAGTGAAAAAGCTTGTAGTCGGGGAGGTTATAGATCTCTTCGATTAAGACACTATGTGATGCAGAGTTTAGGTTCCTTGATTGATTCATGGTGGGATGAGGAGGAAGGGCTTGTTGTGGTGTAGAGGAGTGAGGCCATGAACTTATAGGAAAGTTTGGGATAACCTTATCATTTGTACAGTCAAAACCATAGTCAAGGGAGGCTTCCAATTCATGGAATTATATCCCCCCTCACATGATTGGTCGGAACGATGACACAAAAAATCCATAGATAATGAAGCCAAGAAGATAATTTAATTTAGATTAGGGGATTCAATGGTAAACGGTGTTGAGGTTCGATTGGGAGACGATGATGGAAACCTCTTCCATCACTCATATCTGTAAGGCGGGGAAGCTGCTGAAGGTGGCCACCTCAGAAGCCCAAAAGTTTGGAACCCCAGAGTGTTGTGAGAATGATTTATTAAAGGGCTCTGGGTTCGATGGTTCCCATTTACTAAGTAAAACCAAATGTGAGCCAATTCATCGAGGGATTCCTCGCTCTCCTTAAACCAGACAGATGGTGACTTAGCATCAAGTAGAGATGACATTAGCATGATGTCTTGAAGGACATGTGGCAAGCAGTTTGGGAGTTTTGGGTACCAAAAGGAGCCATATACGGGTGACGCATGGACCCATCATAGGTCAATACATGTTGTGGATGATGTCTGCATGGCGTTACCTGGGCGATGGTTAGACAACGGAGGTCAGAAAACTCATAAATGGAAATGGATAAATGTTGTATGGAACTGAAAGTACCATGGATCGTTAGTGGATGGTGCACTACTTAACAGAGAACTTCTCTGTCACTTGGGGTTGTTAAATCAAAGGTATTATTATATAGGTATCAGGGTTGTGAGGCCTATTGGGACATTGAAGGATAGTGTGTGAAGGGTTAGATTGCATCTCTAGATGCATGAAACCCATTAATATTGTGGAAAGAAATATTGAAAGAGTCGGGGTAATGAGATGGATAGATGATGGGTGGCTAGACCCACACTAACGCGGTTGGCCATCGGGGGGAGAGCTAACCATCACCGTAGAGTCATGACATGTTAGCTAGAGCATCAAATTCTAGTGGGAACATCCATTCAAGAGTTTGAGATGTTCTGAGGGTCTCGGAGTTGTGACACTTCAACCGGAAGGTCGGATTCCAGGGGACCTCAACTTGAGATTTGATATGTGATAAGTGTCCCAGAGTCATGAAACATTAGTCAGAAGGATGGATTCTAGGGGGGACCTCAACTTAAGGGTTTTGGATGATTTGAGGGTCATAGAGTATTGGCACACTAGCCACAAGATTGGGATTTCAAAGGGCACTCCAAATTGCAATTTCAAGGTGTCTTGGGGTCCGAGAGTTAGTAAAATAAAAAAAAATACCCCATTCATCGAATGTGAAACGAAGGCTTCGGGTATGTTACAAAGGCACATTGTATTTATTTATCATACACAAGTTTTTGTGTACAGGCTTGAGGATCAAGGCATAACATTTCTCTTGCGAATTGTGTAAGGAAATAAGAGAAATTCTTATTTTTTAGGGGCATATTTTTGCTTGGAAAAATGAGCTCATAGCAGGACTTATTTGCCTAAGCGTTGGGAAAGCCTTGAGAGAGAATTGATCAATATTGTAGACAGATTTAGGCTTGCAGCAAATTCCATGTAATAGATTAGATATCTCAGTTGATTTAATACAAGAAAGAGGGGTTTTTCATAGTTTGGTTCCCCATATATATCATGTGTTCTATGTGTGATTGTGTTTCTATTCATTATTTTCTTTTCGGCAAAATACTGGTCAAGAAATTTTGTGTCTTTTGTGATCAGTTTCCTCTCATTAGCAGTTGCAAGGTTTCAAGTATTTTCTACATGGTATTAGAGATGAAAACAAGATATATACCGAGTTCCTTGATCGGATTTAAAGTGCATTGAAGATAAGATCAATTAGTACAGGAATTCTACAAGTGCAGGAATCATGTCAGTCTATGGTTTGAGGATAGAGAATGTCCTAAAAGGGACTTCAAATTTATGTACATGGAAGGAAAAAATGGAGGTTGTGTTAGATGATAATGGGGTTTTGGAAAACATCATGACTGGTATTCCTAAACCTCTTGCATCAGATGCACAACAATTGTCTCAATGGAAGAATGGAATTTCCAAATCTAAGAGGGTGATACTAGGAGTCAAAGATCATATTGTTCCAAATTTGCATGGGAAGGAGACACCATTACTTATATGGAAGGGGCCCTTACTAATATATTTGAAAGTAGTAATGTTGCCATAAAAGTCACTTTGAAGGAAAATTTGAGGAACATTTGAATGGAAAAAAATGAGCCCATTGTTACATATCTATATAGGTTTGCTCAAGTGAGGGATGAACTTGGAGGTGTTGGAGAGACAATTCCACTAGTAGACCTTGTGAGCCTTACTCTTGTCGGGCTTCACAAATCTTGGTATGGTTTCCAAGATGTAGTGAATGAGAGAGATCAACTCCATGATTGGGAGAGACTATGGTTAGATCTTGTGTAGGAAGAGATAAGGAGGAGCAAAAGGGATGGAGTCTCATATGAGACAAAAGATGAGAAGAATTTTGCTTATCTGGAAAAGGGAAGAAAGCCAAGAAAAAGAAGGCCCACAAAAAAATCGAGTCTATTCATAATGGAGGAAAGAAAAAGAAGGACCTTAGAAAGATCAAGTGTTTCATTGTCATGAGTTTGGAAATTATGCTACAAAATTTCCAAACAAGAAATCCAATAAGAATATTGCAGCAACAGCAAGAGGAGAAGCACTCTCTTCTCAATTCGAATTGGATTTCTCTTTGTTAGCTTGCATGGTAATCTTAGTTTGAGGTAGTGAGTGGCACAATGAATCATGGGCTTCATTCGACATGAAAGAGAATAAATATTTATTCAACATTTTGGAGGAAAAAGACAAGCAATTCCATATCGAGCTTGGAGATGATGGTCGATACATGACCAAAGGAGTTGGTACAGTAAGCTTTAAGAGGGATTATGATTCCCTTCTCCATCTCAAGAATGTGATGTATGTTTTAGGATTGAAGAGAAACCTTGTCTCAATAGAATTCCTTGGAGACAAATGGTATGATGTAGTATTCAACAAAGGGAAGCCCTACCTTAAGCATTTTACTTCAGGACAAGTCAAGCAAATTGGTGTCAGGATCAAGAACCTCTAAAAATTGGAGCTTGATGCATGTGCATCCTTGAGCATAAAGGGAGACAGTTCTCAGAGTATGGATGTGGTAGTTGAGAGAGAGAAGGATAGAGCTCTCAAGATGGAGCCTCATCCAGTATCTCAGTTTCAGTATAAGCTACTTGGTAGTTGGGCTGACTAGCAGGATGATGATGAGGACCATAACCCAGCGTGAGTAGAGGAAGCCACTCAGTTAGAGACTTCCATTATAAGGAGAGTTCAAGCCAAGTAGGCAGAGGATTTGGTTAAGGGAGCTCAGAAGAGAGTTGAATCTTCCAACATTAAGAAGAAGACACCCAAGTACACATGGTACATGGCACTTATGACTAAAGTCGTGAACTCATGGAGCATGGTTGGAAAGAATGGGTCTTCAAATAAGGTTCCCAAGAAGGAAAAAAATAAATATTCTAGTTCATAGGGAGAAACTATAGCAGCAGAGAACTTGGTAGAGTCGAAGAAAAATCTAGGTGGACAAGGTTCTTCCAAGAATCCATTCCTCACTAAGAGGGAGTGTTGAAAATGTAGCAAGGAGTGACTTCTTTGACTTGTGCCTCAGTCAAAGATGCCAATTCGAATTTAGTATCATAGTTACTTTAGTGACTTATCAGTTAACATGTGTGATGTGGCATATCACTAATTTATTTTCAGTTAATTCGTGTTAAATGGCTTTAAGTGATTTGTGGACTAGTTGATGGCTAAAATTAGCTATATAGTGGAGTTTACTCTAGTGTATGTTAATTAACTGATCTCTAGTTCTAGAATAGAGATATACATGAGTTTAGTCGAGTAGTTTGACTTTGTGTTAACTCAACTAACTCTCAATTAACAATAACAACTACTAAATTTAGCCCTAGTAGGTCATGCAATTTAAATTGCCTATTGAGATTGTATGAAGGCACAGTTGTATCAATTTATTATACACAGGTTTTTGTGTAGAGACTTGAGGATAAAGGAAAAGCATTTATCTTGGGAATTGCACAAGGAAATAGGAGAAATTCACATTTTTTAGAGGCAGATTTGTGCTAGGAAATAGGAGCTCCTAGCAACCCTTATTTGCCTAGGTGTTGGGAAAGCCTTGACAGAGAATCGATCATATTGCAAAGAGCTCTAGGCTTGAAGCAAATTCTATGTAATAGATCAGATTGCTCAGTTAATTTAATACAATAAAGGGGTTTTCTACGTTGGGTCCCCAAAATACAGTTTGTGTTCTATGTGTGAATGTGTTTCATGTTTTAGATATATTTTGTGTTCCCCAGTTGGTTCATGTCTTAGCAATGTTGACTTTCTTATTTGTGTTATGTACAATTAAGAAATACTTTTTATTTTCTAAATTAAGTATGACCACCTATTTGTAGTATCTTAGATTCATTTCATTTTCTAAATCTTTCTTGCACCACTAAATCTATTTAAATTTATATGTAATAATACTTTTAATATTATCAATATCCAACAAAATAACATTTTCCTCTATTCCACAATACCTTAACCCATACTTGGCATCTTGATATCATCCTTGCTTGAGCCAATGATAATTATGACTAAAGTTAAACATAATATGTATTTTACTCTCTTTCACACCTCCATTTTCTAATTTTCCAAATGATTTACCTCTTGCAACATGCTAGAGAACACACTTTCAATTGGAATTCATATATCCTTGATACAAAAGGTTCCAATGAATATTAAACAATGCACACTTTCCATTGAAATAAGGTTATAATGAATATTAAACAATAAATTACCTAGAAGTATGGAAAAATCATTAATTCAAATTATTTTTTTATTTAAAAATAAATGACACCCATGAAAACTTCATTATTTGATTTTTTTTAATGGAATAGTTGTTGATAATTACATAGTAACTTCACATTATTATATAAAAAATATAATATAGATGCATAGTGTAATGTTATATAAGGTATATATTTACTTATAATATAAATATATTTTAGAAAATGTTGTAATAATAATAATAAACATTTAAATGAATATTTTGCTCTTCATGAAAATGTATAACAAAAAATGAATGATTTTTAATAGACAAAATGCTTCATGTTAATTACTTTTCTTTTCTCGTCAAATTTTAATAGTGATATCCACCACTTATCAAAAAGGACTGGTACATAATAATATTATCATTTCACAATAAGTATGATAACTCAAATCTCGACAATTTAGGAATGACTATCTTACAAGGATATTAATCACAATTTTGAAGATATTAACTAGGCAAGGTCTATAATTTAATCTGAGACGAGCTGGCTAAACACTAGTTTCCTCTATTTTCATACCTCCCCTGGTTCTCCTTTCCACTGAGGCTTCTCCTTACAGGTGCAAACATGTATGTTGGTGCGTAGGCCTTGCTACCACGTGGGGGTTCTGTTGTGTGCGAGGTTTTTGTCGTTCATTGCTCAATGTTGTTGTGTGTTCTTCTGTGCAAGGTTTCATTTTCTCAAGATATTTTCCACCGCTAGTTCCTTGTTTTTCATGGTCTCTAGTTTCTGAGCTGCATTTGTGGTCACCATTTTTTCTTGAAGATTGTCATGGGTTGTTATGGCCTTTCTGGCTTTTGTTAGAAGCTTCCTAGCCTTGTAATTTTTCTTCTAGTATGTCTACACCTGTTGTACTTTTTTTCTCTAGGACTGGCACCATTTCGGTGTTTTATCCCATTTGCACCGTCTGTTCTTCGGTTATCACGACTACTTTTTGGGCCTTTCATATGATTCCCTTCAGGGTCTTCATTGGTGGGCCTACATGCCCATATCTTTTTTTTTTTATAATTCTTTGTCCTAGGGTTTTCATCCCCTAGAGTTTCAATTTGAAATCATTGGTGGGTCTGCATGCCCATATATTTGTTTTTACAGTTCTCTAGGGTAAGATTTTCGACCCCTAGGATTTCAGTATTACATGTAATATATACATGTAAAAATAACATTCTTAATGAAAAAATGTTCAATTTTTCTTTCCTCGAAAAAGGGTCTATAATTCAATATAGACCCATTTGTGTTGATTTATAAAATGATTTCATTATAATAACATATTTTTAAAATAAAATCTAGTTTTATATTGATAATAATTTTATTATTTTTAAAATTTAAAATTTCATTTTCTTTTCAAATAAATAAATCATCCTCTCTCTACATTTGAGGGCTAGAGTCAGGTCATTGGTAGTAGACCATCCCACCAGTATACTTACTTAAGAGTGCATTAAGGCATTATAGCTCATCAAGTCACTAGCAATGATTTGAACCTGGGTGGGGAAGATAACAACCATTTTGATCAAACAACCAAGATAAACCTAATTGTGATCTAGATTGGATGATTATATTATTGGTCATCCATATTGGTGCATTTAGAGTGGAAAAAGTGGAGGAATAAACTCATGGGACTGCTTTTAACTATGGGGCCTAGCTTAGCTAAATGGGGTTCAAAACCTTCCGGGAGAATTTGAGGCAGCAAACGACAGTTTTTGGGGGTAAAAATTTACCACTTTAGCGCCGCACCAATTCATGTTATTCTACACACAAAAATGTTCCAATAATGCAATAAGCACATTAATCAAAGTGTATTTGCAAATGTTATTCCACTCATAAGTTGACCTTCATGTTTTCACACCTATAATTCGAGAGGATGTTGCGTCAGCCCCCATTATTCATGGAAAAGGGGCTAGTCACATGTTTGTTATGTAAAATAGTTTAGAAGATTCTATATTATAACTCTAATAAAGAGTTAATGTAGTCAAAATTAACCACTAGTAGGCTATCTAGGTGTTTTATAGCTAGGTGTTGGGATAAGACCCCCTAGGGTCAATTTTGGGGCATAAGCCCAAGTTTTGGGCCAAAAATCCCAAGCTTTGTTGTAAAGAATGTAAAGTCTCCACAGGTTGTGGTCACGGAGCACGTAGATAGTAAAGTGTCATAAAGGGTTTTACCCTTCTTTTATTTAAGTCATGTCAGTTTTTGTAGATCCACCCAAGATTAGTGGACCATGGGATTTTATAAAAAGGAGAGTCTTAGAGAGTCTAAGAAGGTAGATATCAATGAAGACGAAATGTAATGGGTTAGTAAGAGAAAGAGAAAAGAAGTCTTAGAGTAGAAGTGAGGCTCTGTAGCTGTGTGCGCAGAAGCCTAGAGTAGAGTCTGCAGCTAAGTGCGTAGACCCCTGTAGTTGAGTGCACTGGGAAGTCTTGAGACTGTAAGTAGAACTGAAGTATTAATAAAGATATTATTCCAGAAATTTCTGTATTTATCTATTTCCTTCTGTTATGAATGAATGCACTAATATGTTATGATGAATGATGGGTTTATGAATTAATATTGTATTGATGCATGATTTTACATGAATTATCTTGTTATATGAACACAAGTAATAATAATTGTTTACGCGAAGAATATCTAGTTGCATGTTAAAGTTATCAAACACTTAAGCCAATCTGGTTAAATATGGGTTTAAGGGTAATTACAGAGGTGCATAAGTGGTTGATTCACCTGATTAGGGTCCATGAAAGAAAATAATGAACATTCACGGAGGTATAGAATCTGATTAAGGGAAGTTATATCGATAAGCCCTAGGGGCTTATCGATCTGTGTGAAGGCAAGTTTAGGGCACTAAACAACATTAAATTAATCTCTGGGTGAAGAAACTTGGTTCCAACACCCCCCATACTCCTTCGGGTTAGACTTTAGCCCACCCTCTGCAAGTTGATGCCGACAGGGCCAGTAGTGTAGGGATTTGTTTGGTAAAACTAACTCTAAACTTGGGTCAGGATCCACTAAGCCAACAAATGGTTCCATTGCTGGGACTAGGATCTGCATAAGGAGATGTGTGATGTTGCATCACTGGAATCCAACAAATAAAGAAATTGAGGAGTCGTTGTATAGAAAGATGCACGAATTCGCGACGCAAGAAAATAGAAATCTACACCTGACAAAAGAACAGTGGTTGGATAGGTATTTGTACACAAAGATCACAAAATTTTCTTTTGTTCCTTCCCGATCTAGTTATACGAGTGGATCGCTAAATTGGAAGATGGGCAAGGAAGGTGGAGGCTTGACGATCAAATAGTGTGGACCTTGGAGTTAGTGCGTAGATTAGAAGCCTCTAAAGATAAGATCATGCACACTGTCGATCATTAGCTTGATTGTGTCATAGGAGGATTTGTGACAGAATTCGTGGTCGATACTTTGGTTAGCTACAACGAAGCAGAGTGACGCTTCTTCAAGGGACTGCGAGGTAAGTGTTTAAGATCTTTGAATACTTGGATTAAAATGCTCTTGTGTGAAAAATGGGTTATGCCATTACCTTGATGTTTGGAGCTACGTGAAGTGGAAAGTTATTGAGGGATAGAGGGAAAACATGATCTAAATATAGCCTAATTATTGAGCCTCCTCTAAGTGACAACGAAGGAGCAACATAGGCTTCATTACAGACTGATGTCCAGTTAATAAGGCAAGGGTTCCCACAAATACCCCATCTCCCCACACCACCTCCATCTTCACCTCCACAGTCGACACCTTCACCCACACCGCCACCACCTCCATCGTTGTTCAATATGGCGAATACAGTGAAGTTTCCCATTTTCAAGGGCTTGGGAAATGAGGATCTAGACCAGTTTTGGTTCATTGTGAAGGTCGTGTTGACAACCTAGAATATTAAAAATGATCAGATGAAGAAAATAATGTTGGTTACTTCTCTATTGGATCACACGCTAACATGGTGCATTAAGTACTGTATCGATAACCTAACGGCTCTATTAGCAGACATTTAGACTGACCTAAATAAGGAATTAAGAAAGCCCAAGTCTGAATTGCAATCATTCGTTGGATTCAAGGAAAATATGATGAGGCCTGGCGAAACACCCTAGGAGTTGGATCAGATATTGAAATGACACATCCATGAAGCTAACATGAATCTTACGGATGGGTGGCACCGTAAATGGTTTGTAGCTTTGCTCTTGCCTCACTTAAGGGTTGTTTTATCGTAGAAAAATATTGGGACCTAGGTGGAAGCCCTGGAAATAGTGATGAGACTACATGAAATGTTGATTCAAGGCACTGCTTTGGGAGTGCAACAAATTCACGCGGAGTTGCAAAATCTTTGCCTAGAGTTTCAAAGTCTGAAGAAGGATAGGGCAGCTTGGAAAGAGTTGTGTGAAGAGGTTTGGTGCCTGAAGTGTAAAAGCCATGGGCATGATAAATATCACTACCCTATCTTCGTGAATTATGTTGCAGGAGGAGGGTCGATGCCTCTGAGGCTAGAAGCTCAAGCAGGGTCAAGTACAGGGCCCGTGCTATGGTGCACTATCTGTTAGGTAGCTGGAAAACATGTAACAGACAATTGTCACTAGCTGCAAAAATTTATGCAGACACCGCAACAACTCTTCTGCAACTTATGCAAATCGGTGGGCCATGATGAGCGTAACTGCCATAGCTATAACCTGATGATGGAAAGAGCGCATGTGTATTGAATGTAGACAAAGACTCAGCCTCTGGATCAAGGCGTTGGGGAGTGCGCAGAGGATATCAGGGTCACAGATGAGGCTTATGCAGAGGAGGACCTGCGAGAGGTCGGAGACAAGTTATTTGCTACAATTGTGGAGTGTCAGGACACTACGCACGGGAGTGTACGAACCTGGTGCACCTATCTTTCTAATACTATACTCAATTTAACAACACGACAAAACATTACCATATATTGATAGCTAAAATGCAAGAGAAGAGGGCGCAACCTCAGTAGCCTATCCAGAACATGCAGATGATGAGGGTTGAACCTTGCAAAGAAGATCCTAATGTGAATATCGTGGTGCAGAGTGGAATGATGACTGGCAAGGATAAAGGAGAGCAACCTAAAGAAGGTGAGTGGGTCTGCAAGGCTCCATAAAAAGAGGTTGCGTTTGATTTGGAGCGTGCGAAAGAAAATTTCATGGAAGCAAAGAAAAGCTTCGCTGAGGCCTCTACCTCAGGAAGCCAGGATAAGTTGTTTGAAGAAATGGACCCCTCCATGCTTACTAAATTCTTTGAGACCTATATGACGTTGTTACATGACACTAAGGCCATGAAAGGGTTACAGGAGTTCATAAATAAATCTGTTGGTAAAGAAAATGCTCCTGAAGGACCTCGCGTAGTCAGGAAAATTGGTAAGCATAAGGCAAGAACATGGCATGAGATGAGGCTCACTACGCAAATAGGGGAGTATGAAATGGATCAAGTTATTCTAGATTTGGGGTCAAATGAGAATGTTTTGCCTAAATATGCATGGGAGAGAATGGGGAGACCTACACTGCAGTGGTCTTTGATTCAATTGAGGAAGGAAAATCAACAGAAGATTATCCCCATGGGAAGATTGCAGGGACTGATAGTAGATATTGAAGGCGCGAGTGCATTAGCTAATTTCGAAGTGATAGAGATTGTCAATGACAACAATCCATACCCCGCTCCCTAGGATCGATTGGGCTATTGACATGAATGGGGTGATCAATTTGAAGAAGCAGACAATGTCATTTGAGAGGAAATCGCTCTGTGTAGTAGTAACTTTGGACCCTATAGACGGAAAATCTTATATTGAGCCAGGCTGCAATTACGAAAGTGATGATGATTTGAACCAGATCTACAAAATAACAACATGAGACCAATATTGGGTGAATCCGACAGCAGATGGATGCATTACATGGGATCATGAAAGTTCTTATACATCAGATTCAAATGAGGAGTTGGAACACTAGCAGAATAGGTTGCATGAAGTGTCTATGTTGCGCTGGAACATGATGACTAAATCGCTACGCTATGTATCATCGAAGGTAAGCAGTTTTCCTTATTATGATGGTTTGACTAATGTAGATAAATTTTTGGATGCATTTGAAAGGGAAGTTCCTGAGAAGCATCACTTCCAAGCACTAGATTTGGTATTGTGCGTTACACTCGCAAAATGGTGGGGTATGCATAAAGACAGTTTTGATGGATGGTGTGAATACCGAATAATGATGAGGTTGCGGTTTGGTCACCGAAAAATGTGACTGACAGAGAAATACGATGGGTTAAGTGACCCGCGCAATCACTTAGCAAAATGGACTGACGCTTATGGAGCAGAGCCGCAACCAGAGTGGGTGCATTTTTTCTGTCACACTTTGGATGTAATACCAATAAATTGGTACCTGGAAATAGAGCTCTACCATGGCATTGACAAGTGGGATATTTTGAGATAGGTATTTTTGCTGACATTCAGCCTTGAGGATGGATTCGAGTGCATCGATGAAGCATTGTAGGAGGTCAAGGCAGTGATATTCAGAATACCACAGGACCCTTTGGATCTGATTCAGCTAGATTGGACCACTCAGTTGTGCCATGCGCTGGAGTGCTACAATGTGGTTGCTGAAGAAGAAGACGAGGATCCAAGGAACATTAATATCCCAGAGGCAGAAGATCACCGCGAAATTGAGGGACCATAGAGAGAGAATCCAGATATCATCGTGCCACTGAAAACTAGACAAGTGAACATTGGAATAGAGTCGGAGCCGAAGTTTGCAAAGATAGGGGACTATTGGGATGATGCTACAATAGATAAGGTTTCTGAGTTACTTTGCAAGTATCAAGATTTGTTCCCTACAAAGTTCTCAGACTTGAAAAGAATAATAGGGGACTTACGCATCATGAAAATAACTTTGAAACTAGACGTGAAGCCTATTAAGAAGAGGCCATATTGCCTTAATCCTAAATACGATGAAAAGATTCGCTTAGAGTTGGAAAAGATGCTGGCAGTAGGTATTATTGAACTGGTGGAGGAATCTGATTGGGTGAGTCCAATGGTAGTTTAGGAAAAGAAGAAAAAGGATGAAATCAGGATTTATGTACATCTCAGAAAGTTGAACGATGCTTGTATTCATGATCCTTTTCCAACCCGTTCACATATGAAGTATTGGATAATGTGGGAGGACATGAAGCATATTCATTCACTGATGGGTTCTCTAGATACCATCAGATAAAGATCGTGCCAGAAGGCAGGAGTAAGACTACCTTCGCGACTGAGTGGGCATGATTTTAGTATATGGTAATGCCTTTTGGACTTAATAATGCGCCAACAATCTTCTCATGCATACTCATTGCAGTGTTCAAAGAGTTCATTCACAAGTTTTTAGAAGTACATTTTGATGATTGGACAGTGTTTGGATTGGTAAAAATCCATGTAGCTAGTTTTGCTTGATGTTGGATACATGCCGAAGGTATTAGATCACGCTAAACTTGAAGAAGTGCTTATTTTGCATCCCTTTTGGAATCTTTCTGTGTCATGTAGTGTGCAAACAAGGCTTAATGGTGGACCCTGGTAAGATAGCAGTTATCATTAACTTGGAGGCACCAAAGAGTGTTAAACAGTTGCCCGCAACACTGGGTCATATTGGATACTATCGAAAGTTCATCAAGAGCTATGCCCAGATTACCGCACCAATGGAAAAAATATTGAAGAAGGACGCTACATTTTGTTGGGATGAAGAATGTCAACAGAGTCATGATGCATTAAAGGAGAAAATGGTCACTGCGCCGATCCTAGTCTTCCCGGATTGGAAGAAGGAATTTAATGTGCATGTGGATGCGTCATGTATCATGCTAGGAGAAGTACTGACATAGGCCAGTGAAGGATAATTAGATCACCCTATCGTGTTTGCAAGCAGGAATTTTTCTAAGGCTAAAAAGAATTACTCGATGATAGAGCACAAAGGGTTGTCTATTGTGTACACGCTCTAGAATTTCAGACATTACCTACTAGGCAAACACTTTAAGATGTATACAGACCATTATGCATTAAAGTACCTAGTCAACAAGCTTTTGTTGGGAGGGAAAATATGTAGATGGATGTTGTTGTTTCAAGAGTATGATTTTGAAGTAATTGTGAAGCCAGGGTGATTGAATGCAGGGCCAGATCATCTGTCGCGCATTGGAACAGGAGAGGAGCCTACCAATTTAGAGGAGGGGCTACCTGACGTGCAGCTCTTTGCGGTGTGCATAATAGATAATCATTTTGCAGACATTATCCACTTCCTGACTACAGGGATGGATCCAAAAGGATACACTAGTCAATGAAAGAAGGAATTGGTGGTGTGCGCAACATATTTTTCTATTATTGCAGGTCACTTGTATAAGATGGGATCAAACGAGATACTGTGATGCTATGTGCGTGATTTTGAACAAAGCAGTATCCTAGTTGAAGCTCATGGAGGGGCTGTGAGAGGCCATTATGCAGGAAAAGAAACAACACAGAAGATTTTACACGCTGGGTTGTGGTGGCCAACATTGCGTAAGGATTCCAAAGAATATTGTAGGGCGTACGATGCATGTTAGAGAACCGGAAGACCATCACAGAGGGATGAGATGCCTTTGAATCCGCAGGTATCATTGCAACCATTTAAGAAATGGGAAATTGATTTTGTAGGACCGATTCAGCCTCCAGGAAATAAGATGGGTGCATGGTATATCATAATCGTGACCGATTATTTGACCAGATAGGCAAAGGCACAACTCGTGAAGGACTTTACAGGGGCAGCAACGAAATTTATGTTTGAGTATGTGTTGACCAGTTTTGGTGCCCACAGATTTTAATGAGCGATCGCGGTACACATTTCATCAATGAAATGATCAGTGTGCTGACAGAGGAGTTCCAGGTTTATCACCATAAGAGTACACCATATCATCCTCAGGTCAATGCGACAGATGAAGCATTTAATAAGATATTGGAGAATGCACTGACAAAGGTTTGCAATGAATAGAGGAATGATTGGGATGTGCACATACCAACTGTGTTATGGAATTATAGAACTACTTGTAAGAAGCTTACTGGTCAAACATCGTTTAGGTTGGTCTATGGCATAGAGACTGTGATGCCTATGGAGTATATCATGCCTAGTCTACACATAGCAGAATTCATAGGGATGGCAAATGGTGGAGCCTTAGAAGAGCGACTCGCATAGCTAACAGAGCTCAAGGAAGATAGATTTTTGGTTGGATTCCAGCAACAGGTTCAGAGGGAACGCGAAGAAGCTTGGCACGATCGACACATCAAACTATGCACCTTCAAGGTAAATGATTTAGTTTTATTATATGATAGTAAGTTTGATAAGTTTCCAGGAAAATTTCAGATGCACTGGTTGGGGCCATATGTGATCAAAGAGATTACCGATGGTGGAGCAGTTCAACTTGTGAAATTGAGTGGTGATCCATTTTTGGGAAAAGTAAATGGAAGTTGATTGAAGCCATACACATGGGATCTGGCCCAATGTCTACATGATGGTAGCACAGTCTTAGCCCTCGAAGTAGCTGCAAGGAGGCACGGGACTATAAACTACACTGCCCGAGTTGTAGAGTTGCGTGACGAGGGGTCTGCGCGAAACAAGAGGGTGTCACAGTACCAGAAGAAGTGTGAAGGGAGTTGCGCTATAGGGGTGGAGACCGCATAGCGCAACTAGAAAGTGACTGTTACTATCACTGTTCATGATTTGACTGCCAGGAGATGGTTAAGAGGAGCGGGAGGCCGAAATTTAAGGCATTTAAGGCTGAAATTAAGAGTGAAATCTTTGGAAATTTGCCACCAATCTGGCATTTATGGACGGATTTTGGGGGGAACAGTCAAATTTGAATTCAAATTCACCTATAAATTATGCATGGCCATCAACCAGAAGCCACGGTTGCCACCAACTATGTTTGAGCAACTCTCGGGGTATGCGGAGTTCAAAGCGAACTTCCACCATGTTTACATCTAGGCGTGAAAGGACCCCAAGAAGAAATGGTTTGAATTACCCTACCTAGCTACGAATGACGCTATTGCAGAGGTCATCAAGCATTGGCCAACAGAGTGGCATTTCGCATCTGATGCGGCCAACGGGACTAGCAAGTCCGCGAAGAAAAAGAAAAAGGAAGCGGTCAGATGGAAGGTTCAATTGTTGGCTGAGAAGAGGAAGAAAGAGGTTGAGGAGAAGGCCTAGGTAGAAATAGAGCGCACCGCAAACGAATAGGCAAAGCAAGAAGAGCGCGACTCCAAAATAAGTCAAAAGTCTCCTTCGCTCCAAATGGAGGAATAAGAGCGATTAGAGCATGGTGGTAGAGATCAAAAGGAGAGTGCTCCCTTCCGAGTGAAGTGGTACAGGGAGCAAGAAAAGGAAGGACAGCGGAAGAAGTTGAAAGACACCAGGTTGTTGCTAGATCCAATTACCTTAACGAAGGGCGACTTTGATGATATTGGAGATAAGGTGTGACATACAGTAGTAGAACTGATGAAACTATTGAGCAGCAGTAAAAGAAAGCATTGATCACCATACAGATTGGTCTGCGCGAGCTGCAGATCCAAACGACTAGACTCTAGGTAGGTGCAGGACAGAGCAGCGTTGCACCAACCAATTTGGCTTCGGGGACCACTCAAGGAGAAAAGATGGTTCTCTTAATGAATCTTCGGGTAGTCACGCTACCTAAGGAATCTTTGAGCATGGAGGTAGCTGCTGACAAGGCTATTGTCAGATCCTTGAAGAATGTGGGCCTCAACTTGGCCACGCTCCCTAGTGAGTTCCTTCACATACTACAAGCAGGTGTGATCGTAGAGATTAAGGCCTGAGAGCAGTGCGCGCTGAGAATGATCAGCGAGTACAAAGTAAACAAAGAGCAAATGTTCGTGGAGAAAACATTAGCATAGGAAGCATGGAAGAAAGTTCAAACACAAAATGAACACACTGCAACCATGGTTGTTGAGGCATGAAGAACAGTTGCTAAACTGTATATCTCGGAGGAAGCGCCAATGGATGCGAAGATCAGGAAATTGGCTATAGGTGTGCACAATGCGAATATAGAAATGGCCAAGGTTCAATTTGAGCTGAACTTGAAAATTACAGAGCTAGAGTTGAAATCACAACCTTCAACTCCACAAGAGGTCAAAGAATAGCGTGAAGCTGATGTAAAGGATGGAGTCACAACAGTGGATGTTGTGGTTGCACTGTGCTATTCGAGCAATCCGTGGAGGGAGTCATGGCGTTGTAGGAAGATCCTAACCTGCATAGGTTAAACATAGAAGCCCATGAATTGCAACAACAGATGATGAAGCAAGAGTGACAACGCTCACCGTCGCTATAGCACAACGATTGGCCAAGCTACATGACGCCAAACAGTTGCTCAAACAGGTGGAGGCAGTGCAAAGGAAAGAGGCAGTCCTAAAGGCCATATTGGGGCCTTGGTTGGATGAGGCCTATGTTATCTCTACCACTATTGAGGATAAGTTGGCAAGCCTACAAAGAACGTAGCATAAAATCAAGGAAGACAGTGCAGGACTAGCAACAGAGCAGCTGGTGGAGCAGATCAAGCAGGTAGCCACGTAGAGCGTGACTGAGGTAGCATTAGTGCAATTTGTGTTGGGAGGTCTCTAGAGTAAGATCTCGATGCCAACAGAGTGACTCAAGGGTGGGTCACGATATTTTTGTTGCGGGCCTATTGGGACAGGGTCCCCTAGGGTCAATTTTGGGGAAAAAGCCCAAGTTTTGGGGAAAAAAGCCCAAGTTTTGTTGCAAAGAATGTAAATTTAGATCTGAGACTTTTGTGATCCATAATGTAGAGAGCAGTCTTTCGGATTAATCACATAGTAAGGATTGGATTGATGTTTCGAACCAACTAATGTGGTTCATCCTCAGGACAAGGTGAGAAACCACACGATCTGAAAGAATAAATAGCAGGGATGCATCAAGGTTCAAGGTAAGCCGTCCAAAACTAGCCATTGGTGAAATAAAATTATTAAGTTAGAAAATAACAGTTATATGTTAATTAAATTTTTAATCTTGAAATTGTAACTTATTTATCCAATAAAATAATAATATAATCTCAGATTAATTAATTAATATAATATTATAAGTTAGGGTTGATTTATTCAAGGTAAGTTAGGTAGAAAACTAGCCGTTATCTTTAATGGATTTAATAATAAAAATAGATCAATAATAATATTTTTTTAATAAAAACTAGTTGTTATAATCCATTAGTTAATAACATAATTAAAAATAATTTATATAATAATCATAGGTTGAGATTGGTTGTAGGGAATTAGTATATAATAGTTTTAAAACTAATTTATTTAACAAGTCAAATCATAATGTAACACTAGTTAAGGTTGATGTGCTTAAAAGAAAAAAAAGAAAAAAAAAATAAAAACTAGTCGTTATCAAAAGGGAATAATTTATATACTTATGATGTAATAAATTAATTAACAAATTTTATAATATTATGATGTAAAATAATTATTTATGTAATATTATTAGTTAGGGTTCAGGTGATAAAAAAAATGAATAATTTATATAAATATTATGTATAATAATTAACAAATTTTATAATACTATGACTTAAAGTGAATACACAAAATACTATTAGCTGGGAGGGACCTAATAAAAGAATATTAGGATCAGGTTGCCAAGTTACAGGATAAGATTCCTTAAAAATGGAGGAAAGAAAAGATCGGGTAAAGGGAATCCCGTCAGGGTGAAAAAGATAAGGGAGAGGAAAGGGCGGTGGACTTAAGAAGTGAGATCTGGAATCCAATTCCTACTTAATTTCCAGCCATCATCTCTGTTGAGGTTTTTGGCATGCCTTTCAATGTCAATCGCTTCCCTTAAATTCCTATGGTGGAAGTGATCAATCTTAGCAATGACCTTGGATTCCTCAATGCACAAATGGTGTTTTGATTTCTAAGCATGTTCTGCAAGAGTCGAGGTGTGGGAGAGATTGTGTCTGATGTCAGCGGCATGTTCACTGATCCTCTGCTTAATAGATCTTCCTGTTTCTCCAATGTAGGGGATACCACAGGAGCAGGGAATGAGGTAGACCCCTTTTGAGTCTTTAGTGTCTATAGGGTCCTTGACCGATCTAAGAGAACTTTTAATGTTATTGATAGGCTTGAAAGAGGGAAAAACATTAGTCTTCTTAAGAATATGGGCTATGTTAATTCATGAAAATTTTCAGAAAAATCACATAGAGAGTATTAGGTCGATGCGTTTCGAGCCAGCCAGTGTTCATCTTCAGGACAAGATGAAGAGACAAATCTCAGAGGAAGGTTAAATAAGAAGGTAGGTCAACCTAATGGTTAGAGGAAAACGACTACATTTGAGTGGGGAGGGAAATAATATTATGAACCAACCAAACGACTATATACTCTAAATTGCTTAAATAATTAATAAATAGTAATTATTTAATATATTAGTTAACTTATTCATTCTTTATTTATTAATATATTTATTTATTTTATTCTCCGATTAGGAAAAATAAGTAAAATAAACTACAATGAAAATATATAAATAACTAACTAAATAAAATATAAAATAAATAAATAATAAAAATGATAAGGTGAGGAGTTCTTAAAATAAAAAATATAATATTAAATGAAAAAAATTAAATAAATAATAAAAAGGAGATAAGATTAAATAATAATCAATGAAAATTATTTAAAATATAAAAAAGAG
>APFE030908280.1:0-10291 GCA_000404065.3 Pinus taeda | reverse complement strand
AAAAAATTAAATAAATAAAAAAATAGAAAATTAAAACTTGCAAGTGGTTAAATAAAGGAACCTAAAGTTAAATATAGAAAATATAAAGCTTGCGGGTAGGCACATGTAGCTTGCATGCAGCCCATGTATCCCCTCTCCACACTAAATTTTTGGTATGTGCTCGAGATTCAATTGAAACGGCCTCGCTAATGAAAGATGGCCTTGCTACCCAGTCCAACCATACCACCCAACAATCCTAGTTGGTTGTACCACACTTTCATATATGGGAATTGTAAGACCGAAAGGTGGTGTATGTGGTAATGGTAAAAAAGAAGTAGGGTTGGACCGGGCTTATAAACTTTCACCAGCTTACCGAGTTGATCTAGTCGAACTAGTCGAGGTAGCTGCACCAACAACAACAGAGACAACATTAGCAATAGAGGCAAAATAAGACATGTATACATAAGAGTAATCCGCCTATCAACTAAGCACCTATCAACTGTGTCTCGAAAAGAAAGAGGTAAGGTCATTTTGGAACAAGTCATGGATGTTAAATAGGAATTCTATTTGAAACTAAAGGATTTTAAAATAGCGTTGCAATTGTTGATTCAAATGCTACTAGTGCTTTTGGAATTGGTTTGTATACCCTTGCTTCTGCAAAAACAACTAGCATTGGTGGTGTTTTCACTACTGAGACTTACTGAAACCAGTGGGGGTACTAAATTTTCTCACCTTCGTATAACTAAGTAAAATAGAGGGTAGTTTTCTAATGACCTATAGTGTTTTCAACCAGATAATTGAATAATTAAAAATCCCTTTCAATTTCTTGTAGACAGAGTTTGAATTCCTTAATAAGAATGCAAGAAACACTAGAACTGACCACTATGAGCTGAGAGTGAAAGGAGAGCAGGAACTGAACAAACTCGCCATTTTTCCTTTATCCAAATGAAATGAAAGTGTTGTGTCACGGAGCACATTCAGAGGTGGCCTGCCCCACTTTCTGTACTGTTTTTCAAGTGATATGAGTTTGGAATGGGGCTTTGCCTTTATGAGTACGTTGAAGCATCTTGACGCCTGGGTAAATGATGTCAATCCATCAACATTATCTGTTGCTCACAAGAATCACATCTAATAAAAGCAAATACAACAGCTCGGTGAAATTCATAATTATAATGAAGGCATCCAACGTTTTCTACATCGTGAAACATTCAATCCAATACTTCAAAATCTATCTAGAAAGCAAATAAAAATGGAACAAAGATAAACCAAAAGCAGAATTGATAGATAGGTGGTGCGTGTATTAAGATACCAGGCGCCTTCCTCTGTCTTATATGTATCTCCTTACAAGCCAACCTGGGTGTACAGGTGAGCGTTGTTTTAGGTAAACAAATTCTAGTAGAGTTATTCCAGTAGATTTAGTATAGAAATAGGAAAATGTTATAATTTTTCCTAGTTATTCCAGTAGATTTAGTATAGAAATAGGAAAAATTTATAATTTTTTCTATCAAGAAGTTGAAGCCAAAGTTCTCAAACCCAAAACCCTTTAATTAGAGTAGAAGAATTAGAAGAAGACGTTGTCAAGTAATTTACCCAAAAGCCAAGTTGAAGCCCAGTTGAAGCCCAAGCTGTCAAACTGTTTAATTAGAGCAGAAGAAGTTGTTGCTAAACTATCATTCTTGCAATCATTCCTACAGGCTGAGCAAAAGAAGCTGTTGTTGCTAAACTATCATTCCTGCAGGCTCAACAGAAGAAGCTATTGTTGCTAAACTATCATTCCTGCAGGCTCAACAAAAGACGCTATTGTTGCTAAACTATCATTCCTGTAGGCTCAACAGAAGAAGTTGTTGTTGCTATACTATCATTCCTGCATGCTCTTAAGTGGTTGCCACCAAAAAACATGCTCTTAAGTGGTCGCCACCAAAAAACATAAGTGCTCACCACCAAAAAACATTGCTGCAATTGTGAGTGTAAAGCAATTGCCACTATTCCATCCAAAAATAGTGAATGAACAAGAGCGAATAAACAGAAATATTGTGTAGCAAACATTGAAGCAATTGTGACTATTCGAGGCAAGAGCCAAATCAGAAATTTCATAAATATTGTTGTGTAGCAACATTCCCTACGAGATCGGGTTCTCATGCAAACAACAATTGTCAATAATTGTCAAGTATGGTTCTCATGCAAACCACAATTTTGACACGACAGTAGTTCTCTAAACACGTCAAAAACACATATTGAAAATAAAAAATTATAATATCTCAATCTTATTGAAACTCCGCGATATATGTTACTAATATTTAATGTTAACATTAAACCAACAATTATCCATATGAACATTTATATGATGTCTTTACTCATTAGTTTAAGTTTCAAAATGAAAAATGAATCATTTAAATTGCTTTTAAATTGCCTTGGCCTCAATATGAGGCAAAATAAGACGATGAATCCTTTAATTGGTTAAAAAGAAATATTTGATTTCGCTCATTGGTTAAAAATAAAAAGCATTTCATTAATATAAACAACTTCAGTTAAAATAGAAAAACAATCGTTGATTTAAGTGTCAAACTAATGCTTATTAGAAAACCAATTATTATAGTCGCAACCCTTTGGGTACAGGGACTAATAATATTTGCCAACAAGTATTTGAAACGAATCAAATTTATATAATTAATAATAATTAAATAATATTGTATTTCATGTTTTAAATAATATTACCCTATCATAATAATTTATAAAATTGAAACCTTTATTCTAAATATTTCTTTTACAAAACATATATAAAGGGTGTAGAATTATAATATTTTGAAGGGGCATGTCATTAAATGCAATGTAATGATAAAGTTGGTAAGCATGGGAAGTTTAAAAATAATTATTTAAAAATTAATATAATTAAATTCCTCTGTTCGGGGTGCTGTTTGTTTTAAAGATAATAGTAATTTAGTATTGAGATTAAAATTCTTGAGATAAATAAAATATATTAAATGATTAACTATGTTAGTATATTGTAATAATTTATAAAGTTGGTGAGGAGTGACAAGAGAGAGGGTTTTTCTTATGGTTTTAAAAAAGTTAAAGTTGTAGAGTGTTTATGGGGTTTAGGATATATGATAAACAATCAAATTGAAACTGAAGTTTATGTTTTAATTGTTTTGGGAGACTCTTTTTCTTATTCAACATTTAGAGAAGGGCTCCCATCCCATGGACAAAATATTAGAAAATTTGACAAAATAACTAAGAAAGTATTAGAAAGTTTATTTTCAATAGCATATTTCCATTTTTATGCGATCTCAATAAAGATACAGATTTATGTATTGATGATAATTGTAAATTCAATGCGGAAGATTTAAAAATGGAGGGTCAAATCAAGTTCTTACTTATTCTTTAAAGCTAAATAAATTAACATTACACACTTATAAAAGATTGCATTATCGGAGCCAAGGCAGGCCCACGGGAAGTTATGATGTGTTTATGCGACTAAGGTAGTTGGGCTTCTGGTCGGCTTCGGATGTGTTTGAGGGCTCAACATTCGACTTGACTGTTGGGATTGGACTTGTTCAGTATTCTCTACTAATACTAAAGAAATCCCCATTAAAATTCTCATATAAGCTCTCCTTTCGCACCCATTTCGAAAATAGACCCCTTTCGAAAATAGTCCTCTTCGAGAATGAAAACAAGTTACCTAAAGCATCGAGTATTTTGAAATTTATTCTCGAGAAAGAGAGTTCAAGGCCTTGTTGAATTCGATTGATTGATCTGTGGTAAATGGTACATACCCACTTGTTGAACCGAGCTGGTTGAGTTCGCATTCAGGGCCAAGCCTCTCCAGTTGTGGTTTTTCAGTTTTTAATCGAGATTTGTCGAATAAGAGGAAAAAATGTCTCTGGAACCAGATTCTACTCCCAGCAGGGTCCCTCCCCCATTGGTTTCCAGCACTTCTCCCTATCCTCCTCCCAGAAGTTCGTTTTGTCAGAGAAGGCACGAGGCATTTTCCGACGATATGTTCAGGAGTGCCACGGATTTACAGGTTTCTAGCGCAGAAAGTAGTGGATCGCAAGGTCGTTTGGCTTCACTGAAAACAGAGGAAGCAGGTAATAGGAGGTTTCAAGCTACGGCATGGATAAAGAGCATGGTTGGATCTCTAGATATACCATGCGAGCCATCTGAGGAGGAGTTTCGTCTTTGCTTGAGAAATGGGATCATATTATGTAATCTTATCAACAAGGTTCAGCCAGGCGCAGTGTCTAAGGTCGTTGCAAATCATGTTTCATCACTTCCTCCTGAAGGACGGCCTTTATCTGCTTATCAATATTTTGAGAATGTTAGGAATTTTCTTGTAGCTGCTGAAGAGATGAATTTACCTACTTTTGAAGCTACTAATTTAGAGCAGGAAAGCTTGCGGCCGGGTTCTACGACAAAGATTGTTGACTGTATATTGGCGCTGAAATCTTACTATGAATGGAAACAGTGTGGAGGAAATGGCTCTTGGAAATATGCAGGCCCTTTGAGGTCCCCTATGATTCCACGAAGCACAGGAAATTTCCTTCAACGCTCAACTCCTTGTGTGCCTGCAACGGACACTGAAACAATCCAAGACCTATCAATCATAAACATGGATAACGGAGAAAAACGACTCGGTGACATCTTTCAATCTAAAGACACATTGGGAGCTTGGTTAAAACGGTTTGCTGTAGAAATGACAAATGAGAAGGAAAATGTTGATCAGAACCTTGTTGAAGCCATAAAAACTGCTGCACCGGGCTCGATGCAAGCATTCATGAATCTTATCATTGCAATTTTTGCAGAAAATAAACAAGACAAATTTTCCCTGATTCAGAAAAGCCAGGATCAAGACAATCAGCTCCTTTTGGATTCTCCAGACCAAAAAAATGGCGACTGTTCACCTTTTCAAAGTCAGGATCCAAAACCTTTGCATATAAGTCAGGAACATCAGATGCGTTTGGAAGCACAAAGAAAAGAAGTCAAGGACATAAGAGACGTATTACTTAGAGCACGGGAAGATGTACAAGGGTTTCAGGCAGAGTGGCGAAAGCATTTTGAATTGCTTGATAACCAGGTCGCAGGAATTTTTAAAGCTGCTAGTGGATATCACAGAGTTCTGGAAGAAAACAAGATCCTTTATAATAGCCTTCAAGAACTCAAAGGAAGCATAAGGGTATACTGCAGAATCCGACCCCATTTTGGAGGTCAATCTGAAGCCCACAGTGCAGTGGAATTGATTGGAGAGGATGGATCCCTCCTGGTCAATACATCCAAAATGGGCAAAGATGTACAGAGGATATTCAATTTTAATAAGGTTTTTGGGCCATCTTCTACGCAAGAGGAAATTTACATGGATACAAAGCCATTGATCCGATCTGTAATGGATGGTTACAATGTCTGCATTTTTGCATATGGTCAAACAGGATCTGGGAAAACCCACACCATGAGCGGTCCAACAGGTGCTTCTGAAAAGGAGATGGGAGTCAACTATAGAGCACTCAGTGACCTCTTCCAGTTGTCTCAAAAGAGGAAAGATTTAATGGTTTATGAAGTCTCCGTCCAAATGATAGAGGTATACAACGAACAAGTGAGGGATCTTCTCGGAGCACTGACCTCAAACAAGAAATTAGATATTCGAAATAATGGTCACAAGGGATTTAATGTACCGGATGCTATACTTATGCCCGTTAAAGCAACTTCTGATGTTTTGGATTTGATAAATTTTGGCCAAAAGAATCGCACTGTTACCTATACTGCACTAAATGACCGCAGCAGTCGTTCTCACAGTGTGTTGACTGTGCACGTGCAAGGTACAGATCGTGTTTCTGGGTGTAACCTTCATAGCTGCCTTAATTTGGTAGATCTTGCTGGAAGTGAGAGGGTAGATAAATCTGAAGTAACTGGAGATCGTTTGAAGGAAGCACAATACATAAACAAGTCCCTTTCATCTCTAGGAGACGTTATTGCAGCATTGGCACAGAGGAATTCGCATGTGCCATATCGAAATAGCAAATTGACTCAATTACTTCAGGATTCATTAGGGGGCAAGGCAAAGACTCTGATGTTTGTGCACATAAGTCCTGAACCGGATTCATATGGAGAGACAATAAGCACCCTTAAATTCGCTGAACGGGTGTCCTCTATTGAACTTGGTGCTGTACGTTTGAATAAAGAAAGTGGAGAAGTTCGTGAACTTAGAGAGCAGGTAGACAGTTTGAAGAAGGCGTTGGCGAGGAAAGAAGCAGAAGTAGCACAGTTACAAAAGGTGAGAGAATCTCCACTTATTGACAAACAAAAACTCCAAACGCCAGTGCGAAGTCGTAGATGGAGCCTTGAAGCACCTGGGATAAGCAAAGTTGAGGTACAGGATGGTATTTATAATTTTGGGATGGGTACCCAAGATGACAAGTTGGTGGATTTAGGGGAGAGATACAAGCTTAATGAGACGCCTATAGGCAAACAAAATGGCAACCGTCGGAGCAGTCTGGGAAATGACCGTAGAAATTTATCGGGGCTAAAAAGTGGTGGTACAGACGGTGAAACAAATACAGGAACTGATAGTGCGGCTCCATTCGCATCGAAAAAGAATTCTCAAATTAAAAAGTCACTACAATCCTTTGGAAAACTAATCAGTGGTGAAAAAACATCTACAATTCAAGTTGAATTATCACCGCCTGTCTGTAGCGGTGAGCGAAGATTATCTATTGGTGGACAGAGCCAACCCTTCTCAAACAGGCAGCAGCCACTTACAGTGGTCAACAATTCAGGAAGTGGTCGCCCTAGGCGAAATTCACTTGAGGGAAAAGCACCCATGGGATCGAAGATAACAGCTTCTCCAAACGGGCATGCAGGGCAAACTTGCAAGACACCACCTGATCAGCAGGAGATTAAGGTGGGAAAACCTGATGTAATAACCTTCAAAAAGAGATAAACTCTGCACGGCAGAGGACATTTTGCCCGTAAAATACGTTGAAATTTTTTACACTACCGTCGGGCATGACGTGTTTAGAAGGAGCCAGAACTTATTTTGACGGCTAATTGTTGCTAATTTCGAGTAGAACAGTTATTATTAACTTTTTTGTATTTTAGTTTTTTTTATTGGAATTAAGTATAATATCTTTTAAAGAAATTGTAGATTTGTATAAATCAATTTAGTATATTTAAAATTTTTCTAGTATTTAAAATTTGTACAAAAGTGTTGCTTCGACTAGAATCTACACCAGATATTGAGTGTCTCAACATATCGCTTAAAAGATTTGAAATGTATGGCTTATGAAGAATGAAATCTACTGCCACTTATGAAATGCTAAAATGCTCTTAATACATTGTACTTTCTTGACTATAAACTCTCGGTAGTGGAGCCCCACATTGATTCCATGTGATTATGATAGTGGAGAGGATGTAGAGGATAGTCTATCTTATAGTTTTACTTTGTTGGTCATCTTTACATCACATAAGATCTCCTTAGTAATATCTCATATATACAAATGCTATGGCATGTATGAGTGAAGGGCATTTGATTTCAGAGTTATGGATATATCATTGTGAGTGTTCCATAAAATTTCAAACAAAAATTGAGAATTCAATAAGTCATTTATGGATTATGGTCATTTCTTTTTTGTTATGATAGATATGTGTTTTTAATGAAACCTTTATTAGTGAAGGGTTATTTTATTATCAAAACAACAATCTTGAAGGGAAAATTTTAAACATAACGTTTCTTGAAGGGCAACATAAAAAGCTAAAACGTAAAAAAAAATGATATGATGGGTAAAGAGTAATCCAAATTCCAACCCTACCGCACACCAAGAAATAAACTAGCAATTGCACCAGATGTTGCAAGGAAACACCGGAAAGGAATGATGTCGTTGACCTTCTTTCCAAAGAGGTCGCGCAACTGAGCAAAGGAAAATGTATAATACAGCAATACAGGAACGTAAATTCTATTTTTTTATGAATTAATCTTATAAAATATATATCTACAAAACCCTTTATTTTTATTGTCTAATTCAAAAATTTTTAGAAAAAAAATATAATTTTGCTAAATTAAAAACCTCATATTTGATCTTCAGGTTATGCATGTTCTTCCATAAGAAAAAATTATTTACCGAGAGCTCAGGGTTTACCTTCCATTTTCCTGTTCTGCCACATCTGCCCCCGGTCACCAGCAACGAGCTACCCAAGGAATTTGCAAGCAGCTGGAGCAGGAATATAGTGATGGTTATGGATGACCTCGTAGAATATTTGGAGGATCCTCTGGAGGGAATCCCCATTTGGTACCATCCCCAGAAAATTCCCGTAGGCAGTTACCCTTTTGACAGTGCGATTTCTGATGCGGTAGCCTCTCCGCCCTCGATATCAGGTCTTTCGAACTCGGTGGCCACACTCCTGGAAGCCACCCCCTTACTGTCATACCTCACTTCTCAGCCGTTGTCGCCATCTACCTTATCTTTCGTGGACCACTCTCTCGATCCTGGCTTGGAAAATCTCTCGGTGGGCATCGCACCCTTTCCACCCTCCATTGGCTCCCGTGTCCCTTCTGTCACTCAGTCCAGTGAGCCTGTGTCTTCCGCTCCGGAACAACAACCTATGCTACCCTCCATGGGCCCCCCATCTGGTAATTTCATAGGGATCTCACCC
This sequence comes from Pinus taeda, assembly GCA_000404065.3. Classification (NCBI taxonomy): domain Eukaryota; kingdom Viridiplantae; phylum Streptophyta; class Pinopsida; order Pinales; family Pinaceae; genus Pinus; species Pinus taeda. The sequence continues at coordinate 1,672 of APFE030908280.1, read as the reverse complement.
ATTTCTGGATTTTTCTCCATGGAGCCTCTTTAGGACCCTCCTAATTTTGGGGCTCATCCTCCTCTGAGCGAACCTCTACAGCCCACAGATGAAGACAGGCTGCAAATGACTAAAAGACAGCGATGCCCAAAACCCAAAGCTTATGAGGCTATTCTAAGGCTCAGAGAGGACATTTAGTTGAGCGATACTATGGAGATTGCTGACAGGGTCTTGGTTGGAAGAGTCAAGGGGAGGAACTACAGTGCAACTAGGCTGAAGCAATGGACATCGGAGGTTTGGGGACAGCATCTGGCTGATCCTCCTTTTGTCCAGACTTTTTTTAGGGGATGGCTTGCCCTCCATTTCGCAAGGGTCGAACACACGAATTGAGTCCTCTCTACGGTTTGGCACATATAACAGGTTCTGGTGTTCCTGCACAGATGGACCCCTTATTTGACCCAAAATGCAAGAAGCTAAATGATGGTCCCCTATGGGTCCGTCTCCCAAGGCTACCTTTAAAATTTTGGTCTGAAGTTGTTTTAAGGAGACTTGGGAATGTCTTGGGCTCATACCTGGATCATGACAAATCCTACCTTATGATAGGTATGATGGCCTACGTAAGGTTATTAGTACATTTCGATACCAGTGATGGCTTGCAGGAATACATCACAATTCAATGGAGAAATTTTACTCGGAGATAGACATTGGATTATGAATGGGTACCTTTCAGGTGCAGACGTTGCCACAATATTGGGCATTTGTTTAAGGACTACCCACTCGATAATAAGGCAAGATCACGAAAAGAGGCAAGGGCAATCCCATCTAAGTCAGCGCATGAGCAGGAGGAACAACCTCCCATCGAAGACCTAGGGATACAAGCGGATTTGGTGGATGCAGGAAAGACACCCTCCAGAGAGGTCCCTAAGAAACACGGCAGACCAGCACTTCAACCACCCTCTTCTCCACTCACAAGGGCCAGAGCGGTTGCCAAGGTAGCATCATCATCAAGTAAGAGTTCGCCCTCCTCTCACCCCTCTCGTACATCTTCTATTGCTGATGGCTTGACATTTCCTCCATTTGGCATCGAACATGGGATTACTGGAGGTTATCTTGGGGCATACTTGTTCTCAGCTGACTTAGGGATGGAGATATGGGCTATTAATGTCTATGGGTCGTGCTAACACAGGCCTGAATTTTGGGACCACCTACTTAACTCTAAACTTTGTCAAAAGAATTTTCTAATCATGTGAGGTGATTTAAAATTCTCCATAGGACATGCAGAATCATGGGGACGGAGAGCACAAATTGATCCCCTTTCGGTCTATTTTGAGAATTTACTGGGAGCCCATAATATGACAGATATCCCCATCACAAAGACGCAACCGACATGGCAGGACAATAGAATAGGGGAAGATAGTCTACCTCTTAGACTTAATAGATTTCTTATTATGGAAGGCCTTCTCAATTAGGGCCTAATTCATAGGCAATGGGTGGCATCAGGGGGCATATCTAATGACCTGCCTATTTATATGGAAATCAGGGGGGGGTAATGGAAACCTACGGGTCCCTTCAAGTTTTGTGCCACATGGCTGAAGGACCCTTCCTAAGTTTGTATGGTCACATATTTCTGGAAGGCGCACCCCCCCTACTACAACAGGTCACATAGTGGAAGGGTTTGCTCAAAACCTTAATG
>APFE030908279.1:0-18741 GCA_000404065.3 Pinus taeda | reverse complement strand
CCGATCATGTTGTTCAAGTGTTTAAGTATTCCTTTAACAATTTTGAGTGTCGAAGCAACTTTCTTACATATGATTAGCTCACGATGCCCTCATAGCACAGTTCTTTTAAGCAAGCCCAACTATTAATGTGTACCATTGGAAGTCAAGCATTGTGCATTCCTTGATCACATTCATTGTGCAATCCTTGATGATATTGACTATTCAATCCCTAATGAAACTGACTACGCAACTTCCAGAGATGGTGATTTTGCAGTCCATGTGGGCAATGCTTATGTACTCCCTAGAGATAGAGACTGTGCAATCCTTAGGGACAACGACAATGTAAGGGCATCCTTTGTAGGTAGAGATTGTGAAAACCTTATTCACAGTGAGATTGTACTTCTTCAAGTCAGTCAATTCACTCTTGGCTCCTAGTTTTCTCATATGCACTAAGTGCACTCACTAATCTTAACCCTAATTGCATGTTTTATTTCCCTGTATAAAGAGTCTAGTCTAGAGCTCATCTTCATATTCATATTTTTCTTTTGAGCTATATGCACTCTTGGAATATAAGGAGCATTCTCTCACTCATGGTTGTAAAGGCCCCATCTTCTAGGTGAGCTTCCCAACTGTAATTTTACTTTTGCAAGTGTCACTTTTGCTTCATTTTTCTCTTACATGTGTCATTTTTACTTGCTCCATGTTTTACAATTGTCGTTTTTTCTAGTTTTAATTCTTTCATGTGTCACCTATGTTTTTCTTGTGTTTGCATGTGTCGCTTTTAATCTTGCAAGTGTCGCTTTTGCTTGTTTTGATATATCCTAGGAGAACCATGGAAAACCATCTAGAGGCAGCGCTAAGGCACCCTCTTGCACCAATTGATGCTATTTATCATTAGAACATATGTTGGACACATTCTTATGGCATAGTGCACCTTTTAGTTGTAGTCAACACTTGTCTTGTAAAGGTACATATTAAGTGTCACACTTGGAGATAAGTGTCACACTTGGAGATAAGTGTCACTCTATTATCGTCTTGCTATATGCATGTTGGTTTTCGGTACTGTGTATCTTCTTGCTATATACATTGGTGTATATATGTGTGTGATCATGTTCAAGACCTATCACATGCTTTCATTCTCTTGTCTCATTGATCTCACACATAGTCAACTTTGGAGTTCTTCCATATCTTCACATCCTGCGCAACTCATGAGCACATTCAACTTCTAGCTAGGTGATGAGAACACTGTGCATTTATAGGCCACAATGATGAAGTCCTTATCTCCTGTAATTGTGCACTGCATAATCCTAGAGGCCAACCTCCTTCAACTGCACATTGAACAAATTATAACTCAGATCCTCAACCTTGCTACTTACACTTACCCATTGGACAATCCTTTATCATTCTTGTCTTCATTGCACATTGCATTGTCATAGTGGAAAGTAAGGTCATTCTTAAGCCCTTGCAGCCCTCACATAATACCTAGATCCTCGTCATCAATTATTGTGCATTGCACAATCATAGTGTTCAATATTTTCATTCTTGTCTCGTAAACTTTCCCACTGGATAGTCCTTGATCAATCCTGCCTTCTATTGTGAATTGTGCAGTCCCAACAGATACTGGGTCATCTCTAGACCCATGCAAAAGTAAACTACACAATTCATATAGCTTCCTGCTCATCCACTTTGCACTACAAAGTTACAACACATAGGATTGATATCCTTGCCTCTTGCACTTTCCCAATACACAAATCATTTCTTGCCTCTCCCTTGTTATTATGTAGTACGCAATCAGAGTTTCCAGGCCCTCGCTCCCTGCCTCCTAACCATGTGCATTATCCCACCATAGATAGCATTTGTATAAGATAGGATAGGTGATTACAGGACTGATGTTGACTTGTCATGTATGAATTCCATTTGTAGGTGTGATCAACCTATCATGGTTGGATGATTCTTAAAGAGGTCATCAAGAAGACGTTATGAGAAGGACAGTTTTGGAGATGAGACACAAAGGTGCTATCATGTAGGAGTAAAGGAATCTGGAACCCAGATATAGAGATGGAAACTCATCTTGACTTAGAAGGTTCTAATACTTATCGTGACCATTTAGAGGGTGAAGATGAAGTAAAATCTAGATCTATCAATAAGGATTGAAGACAGAGCAACAAAGAGGAGAACTTGGAACCTAATACATTATAATGTAGCCTAATGTCATAGTCGCCAACTCATGGCTTCTCAAAGTGTCATCACAAAAGTATTATGTTGTCCATGTATTTTGCCACAATTTTTGGAATGTAATTTTGTATTTCCAGAAAAGAGAAAAATGTATAATGTTTGGAATCCCAAGGGTCACAAATGGAATGTGGAAAGTCACTAGGAATTCCTAGAGTCATGTAGGAGCTCGAAGATCACATAGAAGCTCAAAATTCATATGGGATCTCAAGAATCATGAGGGAGATGAAGAGTCATATGGGAGGTGAATAGTCATATGGGAGTTGAATAGTCACCTCATTTGTTATAAATAAACCCTCATCTCTCTTGAAAAGGACTTTTCACCTTGGCTTCTCTAGGTTGGCATAGGAGAGAAGATCATTCTTTGGAGGAGAAAGTGGTGACTTAATGTTCCACTGCTGGGCTAGTGTTGAATTGTTCTAATTGTGTATCTTGAAACTTGCACTTAATATTTGAAGCTCTCATAACCAACAAACTTTCATGCACACATTATGGAGTTTGTAAGACTATTATTTTCATTTGCGGTATATGTTTGTGTTCATATGAACTAAATAAAATGTACTATTTCATTGATTTTGGTATGCATCCTGTTGAATGTGTGTTTTTACTTACTTTTATGATCATTGTTACCTTGTGAACAATTTTTTAGGTTAATTAAAAATTCCGTCTATGCTCATGTGTGTCTTTATTAGGATAGTACTATTAGTTTTATTCGAAAATCTTACTTTCTCCCTTACCATCCATGAAAGTACCTTATATACATTGCAATTGTATGCTTCACAGTGTCAACTTACTTGCTTGTTTCAAAGTTTATGTGCATACTCCCTTATGTTGTTTATTGCAACCAAGGGATACCTTTAACTTATAGTGACTGGGCCTATTATCTGGAAGGGCATCCTAGTCGAAATGTTGTGAGGTCTAGTTGGGACATCATACCAACGAGAGCCCTTATGTTGGAGGATGTCTAGCACCATCAGCAATTGGTGCTAGAAGGAGGGCCATATGACAAGCTGAGCCCAATGAGTCTATTTTAAATCTTCAACTTGAAATGGCTCATTCCCAAATATTAATCCTATTATGTTTTTCCAAATAAATTGATCTTACAATCCCCGCGGAAATTATTCATGGCTTGTCTCAATTTAAATTCGATGGGAAGGGTGAACTAACAATGCTTGGACATATGATTCTTTTTTTTTCATTTTTGTCTTTCTTCTGGAATAAATTGTAAGGATGTCATGGCTAGATTGTTCAACTCACACTTGAATTTTTTGTCAAGCATTGGTTTCACACATTACCAACTACTTCTATTCATTGATTTGAGGAACTTGTTAAGAAGTTTCGTGAAGATTCTAATATGTATTATTATAAATATGTATATAAAAGGATTAATAAACTTAGAATGAAATCCAATGGAACATTAAAGTATTTATTTGATTGGTTTCTTCACCTTTTCTATGAATTTTCCAAAGAAGATGTCAATTGGGATTTCATGAGTGAGAATTTTCAGTGTTTGGTTCCAATCTCAGTGAAACAATTTGAATCAGATTCTCCTATTGATTTTTCTCTTCCAACTTTTCTTAATCATGAGGAACCTCCATTCTTAGAGGAGGAATCTATTACTATTTTTATTCCTTGTCCTAGTTTCTAATTACCGAAAAAAATGGTTCCTCATGCCAAGGTTAGAGTTGTGAAATATGGAAACCAAAGTGTTGATCTATTTCTCCTACATTCATCTTCTTTCCATGAACCAATCTTTATTAAAAGAACATTTAATGTTTCTCATCATTCTATTGAATCTAATGTGAAGGTTGATCCCTTGATTCTTCAAGATAACACTAACATGTATAATCTTAATCTTGAATCTGATTCAAAGGAAAGTAGTTTTTCTTCAAGGGATACTTTTCATCCTCTATCATTTGCAACTCATGTCCCTTTATATCTCGATTGTCTTAATCAATCTTCTCCACCAGTAATTGCTCCAAATAATCTTGATTCTTAGTTTTTTGGTTCACATGGTGATCAAGTACAAGGTGGCTATATCTCACAGATAGAGGAGCAAAAGGTTGAAGACACTTTCCATATTACTTCCCTCTTTCAGATTCCTCCATGTAAAAATGATGATCAATCATCTTTTGATCCTCATAACTAGTCAAATGATCTAAAAATCCTTACTCAAGTTGAAACCTTAGACAACCATGATCATGGCATTCATGTTTTTGCTGATATAAGTAGTGATGAGTGACCAAGTATATTAGATGATTATTTTCTTCCTCAAGAAGACTTAGATTTGCAAGGCTTTGATCTAATTGTTTGCAAATTCCAATTTTGGATTGGGATAATATTTCAAATCAAGATTCTCCCTAATTTCCTCGTATCCATACATCTCTAGATGCAAAACTAGAAGAATCAAACAATCAGACTTTTGAAGAATTAATATACCTTATTGAAGAAGAAAAATACCAATAAGAAAATTACATTAGTATGTCATTCTTTGACCATTATTCTGACGAAATTTATGTTGATTCAATCAATCTTCATCCTCGTCATGATATTCCCTTACACACACTCCCCTTCTATCACTAAGGCATTGTTGTGGCTGAAAGTGGATTTTCAAATGATCCTACAGAGAATAACATGCATGATGATGAATTGTTGTTGAAAGCTTAAATGAGTGTGCAAAATTTGAATTGTGAATAAGATTCAATTGTAACTTATGTTTCTACTCCTAATTATTTTCATCTTTCCTCACCTTTGACACACAATTCATTGTACTCATATGTGTTTGATGAGCATTTTATGCTAGCAGTTTCTTTCAATCCCTTAGATATTTAACATGTTGGCTTTAACTACAATTAGATACAGGATGGTGTGGTGTCCCAATTAGAAGATAAAAATATCGAATCCATTGTTCATGATTTTTTTAATTGTCAATCTTTCATAGGTCAGGGGGAACATGTTACAAATGTTCAATGAATCCCTCCTACTAATTCAACTGGATTATTTACCCATGAAAAGTTCCATATGCTTAATCTTAAATGTGATCAAGTCATTGGCATTAACAATGTTTTGATCAAAACATCTAATGATTGTGGTACTTATCTACTTATATGTTGGGTTGTGTTATATTCTTTCCACGACTAGCCCACGTAGTTAACCAGGGGGTTAGAAGGGGAGTGGAGCCCCCCTTCGTTGCACCGATTGCGTAGCGTGGGGAGTCATAGGGGGTCTGGGGTAGAACCTTGGAAAATTTTGGTTTTGGACCCTATGTTATGATGCGCGGACCTACCTATGGTTTTGTGCATGATTTTTCGGTCCATGCTTATGGATGTGATGGTTTTTAGTCCATGGTATTCGATGCTTCGGCATGTATAAATATGTATTATAACATTGAAAGGAATATAATGAAAAATCAAGCTGTTAGTCCCAGTTTTGGGATCCAGGGGAAAATCTCTGTGTATATGTGTTTTATGTGGTATGCTCTTGCATTGTTTATCTTTTGTGTTTTAGAATTTGTATGGAAGTAATTTATGTATGCGGTTAGAACCTATATTTAGTATCAGAGTTACTTTGGCTTCAAGGGGAAGCCTTTGTTGCTGAGGGGTTTCGCTCGGAACTGTGGTAGACCTTGTTCAATGGAAGATCTGCGAGATTGATTTTAGTGGTGAAAGAAAATGGTGAGCAGTGGAAAGATAGAGATCGAGAAATTTAATGTTTAGAGTATTGAGTTGTGTAAATTCAGGATGGAAGATCTGTTGGTGGATAAAGATCAGTGGATCACGATAGATCCAGGTACTAATCAACGGGAGTGTCTGATGAAGAATGGAAGAAGTTGGATCGGAAGGCAAAGAGCACAATACGATTGTGTGTCTCAAATTCAGTATTGCTAAATGTATTACGGGAAGCTACAGTGAAGGCTTTGTGGGACATGTTAGGGACTTTGTACCAATCTAAGTCTCTGGTCAATAAGCTGTTCCTACGACAAAAGTTGTATAACCTGAGGATGAATGTTGGAGACTCGATGACAGAGCATATAAATGCATTTAATACTATGCTAAGTCAGTTATCGTCTATTTATATCAAAATTTCAGATGAAGATAAGTGCACTAGTTTATTGTGTTCTCTACCGGATTCGTGGGATAGTTTGGTTATTGCAATAGGTAGCAATGCAACTGCCTTGCAGTTTGATGAAATAGTCTCATCCTTGCTGACGGAAGAGATGAGATCGAAAAATATGGAGAGCCAGAATGGTGATGCCTTATCTGTACGAGGATGGTCCCAGAACAGAAACAAAAATAAGTCATCGAGTGGGAGATCTAAATCTCTAGGAAAACCTGTAAAGGCGGTGTGCTAGAAATGTGGAAAGGAAGGGCACTACAAAAGGGTCTGTAAATCTAAAACTCGTGACAAATGAAACGGATTTGATGATGCTCCTTCTGCAATGGTGAAAACCACCTCAGATGAAGGTGGGGATGTGTACTTGGCTTCTTCAAATACACATGTAGATAATTAGGCATGGTTGATTGACTCAGGTGCATCCTTTCACTTCACTCCCATAGAGAGTGGTTCTGTGAGTATGAGAAATACGATGGTGGTGATGTCTTCTTAGGGGATGATAGGAAGGCTAGAATCATTGGTTGCGGAAAAGTAAAGTTGAAGTTGCAAGGTGGAAGGGTTATAACACTTCCAGGTGTTCTGCATATTCCTGCATTAGCCAGAAATTTGATTTCTGTAAGCAAGCTGGATCATGCAGGTGTAAAAATAGTGTTCGAGAAGGATACCTGCAAAATGGTTCAGGGAGCGTTAGTATTGATGTGGGGAGTTCTGATTGGAACTCTGTACAAGCTACAAGGTAGCACTATTATTGATGGGTGCAGAAAATCTAGTGGTCTCTGGAGAGAAGACCATGTTGTGGCATCAAAGGCTTGGACATATTGGAGAGAAGCGCCTTCAAATACTTCATGGTAAAGGTATGGTAGAAGTTATGACTAATACCTCTCTCGATTTTGATTTCTGTGAAAATTGTGTATATGGTAAGCAGAATCGGGTGAGTTTCCCCTCTGGTTGTAAGAGGGCGAAACAGATATTAGAGCTTGTGCATAGTGATGTGTTTTGACTTGTGAAGGTTCCATCACTAGGTAAGTTTGTGTACGATGTATCATTTATAGATGACTTATCAAGGAATACATGGATATATTTCCTTAAGAAGAAATCTGAAGTCTTTGACAGGTTTATAGAATTTAAGGCTCTGGTGGAAAACCAGAGACATAGAAGAACATAAAGGTGTTGAGAATAGATAACGGTGGAGAGTTTTGTAGTAAGGAATTTGAAGAATTCTATAAGAAGTGTGGTATAGCACAGCAGAAGACTACTCCATATACACCTCAACAAAATGGAGATGTAGAAAGAATGAACAAGACATTGATGGAAAGGGCAAGAATCATGCTCAGTGGCGTCGGGTTAGGACAGGAATGCTGAATAGAGCCGGTGGAGACAGCATGTTACCTAGTCAATAGATCACTTTAGCTCTTTAGCATGTCATTTTTACTTGCTCTATCTTTTGCAATTGTCATTTTTTCTAGTTTTAATCCTTTCATGTGTCACCTGTGTTTTGCTTGTGTTTGCTTGTGTCACTTTTAATCTTGAAATTGTCGCTTTTGCTTGTTTTGATATATCTTAGGAGAACCATGGAAAACCATCTAGAGGCAGCGAAAAGGCACTCTCTTGTACCAGTTGATGCTATTTATCAGTAGAACATGTGTTGGACACATTATTATGGCATAGTGCACCTTTTAGTTGTAGTCGACACTTGTCTTGTAAAGGTACATATTAAGTGTCACACTTGGAGATAAGTGTCACTAATTATCGTCTTGCTATATGCATGTTGGTTTTCAGTACTGTGTATCTTCTTGCTATATACATTGGCGTATATATGTGTGTGATCATGTTCAAGACCTATCACATGCTTTTATTCTCTTTTCTCATTGATCTCGCACATAGTCAATTTTGGAGTTCTTCCGTATCCTCACATCCTGCGCAACTCATGAGCACATTCAACTTCTAGCTAGGTGATGAGAACGTTGTGCATTTATAAGCCACAATGATGAAGTACTTATCCCTTGTAATTGTGCATTGTGTAATCTTAGAGGACAACCTCCTTCAACTGCACATTGAACAAATTTATAACTCAAACCATCAACCTTGCTACTTACACTTACCCATTGCACAATCCTTGATCATTCTTGTCTTCATTGCACATTGCATTGTCATAGTGGAAAGTAAGGTCATTCTTAAGCCCTTGCAGCCCTCACGTAATAGCTAGATCCTTGTCATCAATCATTGTGCATTGCACAATCATAGTGTTCAATATTTTCATTCTTGTCTCCTAAACTTTCGCACTGAATAGTCCTTGATCAATCCTGCCTTGTATTGTGAATTGTGCAGTCTCAACAGATAGTGGGTCATCTCTAGACCCATGCAAAAGTAAACTACACAGTTCATATAGCTTTGTGCTCATCCACTTTGCACTACAAAGTTACAACACCTAGGATTGATATCCTTGCCTCTTGTACTTTCCCAATGCACAAATCATTTCTTGCCTCTCCCTTCTTATTGCGCACTATGCAATCATAGTTTCCAGGCCCTCGCTCCCCGCCTCCTAACCATGCACATTATCCCACCATAGATAGAATTTGTATAAGATAGGATAGCTGATTTCAGGACTGATGTTGTCTTGTCATGCATGAATGCCATTTGTAGGTGTGATCAACCTATCATGGTAGGATGATTCTTAAGGAGGTCATCAAGAAGAGGTTATGAGAAGGACAATTTTGGAGATGAGACACAAAGGTGCTATCATGTAGGAGTAAAGGAATCTAGAACCCAGATATAGATATGGCAACTCATCTTGACTTAGAAGGTTCTAATGCTTATCGTGACCCTTTAGAGGGTGAAGATGAAGTAAAATCTAGATCTATCATTAAGGATTGAAGACAGAGCAACAAAGAGGAGAACTTGGAACCTAATACATTATAATGTAGCCTAATGTCATAGTCGCCAACTCATGGCTTCTCAAACTGTCATCACAAAAGTATTATGTTGTCCATGTATTTTGCAACAATTTTTGGAATGTAATTTTGTATTTACAAAAAAGAGAAAAATGTATAATGTTTGGAATCCCAAGGGTCACAAATGGAATGTGCAAAGTCACTAGGAAGTCCTAGAGTCATGTAGGAGCTCGAAGATCACATAGAAGCTCAAAATTCATATGGGATCTCAAGAATCACGAGGGAGGTGAAGAGTCATATGGGAGGTGAATGGTCATATGGGAGTTGAATAGTCACCTCATTTGTTATAAATAAACCCTCATCTCTCTTGAAAAGGACTTTTCACCTTGGCTTCTCTAGGTTGGCGTAGGAGAGAAGATCATTCTTTGGAGGAGAAAGTGGTGACTTAATGTTCCATTGTTGGGCTAGTGTTGAATTGTTGTAATTGTGTATCTTGAAACTTGCACTTAATATTTGAAGCTCTCATAACCAACAAACTTTCACGCACATATTATGGAATTTGTAAGACTATTATTTTCATTTGTGGTATATGTTTGTGTTCATATGAACTAAATAAAATGTACTATTTCATTGGTTTTGGTATGCATCCTGTTGAATGTGTGTTTTTACTTACTTTTATGATCATTGTTACCTTGTGAACAATTTTTCAGGTTAATTAAAAATTCCATCTATGCTCGTGTGTGTCTTTATTAGGATAGTACTATTAGTTTTATTAGAAAATCTTACTTTCCCCCTTACCATCCATGAAAGTACCTTATATACATTGCAATTGTATGCTTCACAGTGTCAACTTACTTGCTTGTTTCAAAGTTTATGTGCATACTCCCTTATGTTGTTTATTGCAACCAAGGGAAACCTTTAACTTATAGTGACTGGGCCTATTATCTGGAAGGGAATCCTAGTCGAATGGTTGTGAGGTCTAGTTGGGACTTCATACCAACTTGAGCCCTTATGTTGGAGTATGCCTAACACCATCAACAATTGGTGCTAGAAGGAGGGCCATATCACAAGCTGAGCCCAATGAGTCTATTTTAAATCTTCAACCTGAAATGGCTCATTCCAAAATCTTAATCCTATTATGTTTTTCCAAATAAATTGATCTTACAATCCCCGTGGAAATTATTCATGGCTTGTCTCAATTTAAATTCGATGGGAAGGGTGACCTAACAATGCTTGGACATATGATTCATTTTTTTCATTTTTGTCTTTCTACTGGAATAAATTGTAAGGATTTCATCGCTAGATTATTCAACCTCACACTTGAATTTTTTGTCAAGCATTGGTTTCACACATTACCAGCTACTTCTATTCATTGATTTGAGGAACTTGTTAAGAAGTTTCGTGAAGATTCTAATATGTATTATTATAAATATGTATATAAAAGGATTAATCAACTTAGAATGAAATCCAATGGAACATTAAAGTATTTATTTGATTGGTTTCTTCACCTTTTCTATGAATTTTCCAAAGAAGATGTCAATTGGGATTTCATGAGTGAGAAATTTCAGTGTTTGGTTCCAATCTCGATGAAACAATTTGAATCAGATTCTCCTATTGATTTTTCTCTTCCAACTTTTCTCAATCATGAGGCACCTCCATTCTTAGAGGAGGAATCTATTACTATTTTTATTCCTTGTCCTACTTTCTAATTACCGAAAAAAATGGTTCCTCATGCCAAGGTTGGAGTTGTGAAATATGAAAACCAAAGTGTTGATCTATTTCTCCTACATTCATCTTCTTTCCATGAACCAATATTTATTAAAAGAACATTTAATGTTTCTCATCATTCTATTGAATCTAATGTGAAGGTTGATCCCTTGATTCTTCAAGATAACACTAACATGTATAATCTTAATCTTGAATCGGATTCAATGGAAAGTAGTTTTTCTTCAAGGGATACTTTTCATCCTCTATCATTTGCAACTCATGTCCCTTTATATCTCGATTCTCTTAATCAATCTTCTCCACCAGTAATTGCTCCAAATAATCTTGATTCTTAGTTTTTTGGTTCACATGGTGATCAAGTACAAGGTGGCTATATCTCACAGGTAGAGGAGAAAAAGGTTGAAGACACTTTCCATATTACTTCCCTCTTTCAGATTCCTCCATGTAAAAATGATGATCAATCATCTTTTGATCCTCATAACTAGTCAAATGATATAAAAACCCTTACTCAAGTTGAAACCTTAGACAACCATGATCATGGCACTCATGTTTCAGCTGATATAAGTAGTGATGAGTGACCAAGTACATTAGATGATTATTTTCTTCCTCAAGAAGACTTAGATTTCCAAGGCTTTGATCTAATTGTTTGCAAATTCCAATTTTGGATTGGGATAATATTTCAAATCAAGATTCTCCCTAAATTCCTCTTATCCATACATCTCTAGATGCAAAACTACAAGAATCAAACAATCAGACTTTTGAAGATTTAATATACCTTATTGAAGAAGAAAAATACCAATAAGAAAATTACATTAGTATGTCATTCTTTGACCATTATTCTGACGAAATTTATGTTGATTCAATCAATATTCATCCTCGTCATGATATTCCCTTACACACACTCCCCTTCTATCACTAAGGCATTGTTGTGGGTGAAAGTGGATTTTCAAATGATCCTACAGAGCATAACATGCATGATGATGCATTGTTGTTGAAAGCTTAAATGAGTGTGCAAAATTTGAATTTTGAATAAGATTCAATTGTAACTTATGTTTCTACTCCTAATTATTTTCACCTTTCCTCACCTTTGACACACAATTCATTGTTCTCAAATGTGTTTGATGAGCATTTTATGCTAGTAGTTTCTTTCAATCCCTTAGATATTTAACATGTTGGCTTTAACTACAATTAGATACAGGATAGTGTGGTGTCCCAATTAGAAGATAAAACTATTGAATCCATTGTTCATGATTCTTTTAATTGTCAATATTTCATAGGTCAGGAGGAACATGTTACAAATGTTCAATGAATCCCTCCTACTGATTCAACTGGATTATTTACCCATGAAAAGTTCCATATGCTTAATCTTAAACGTGATCAAGTCATTGGCATTAACAATGTTTTCATCAAAACATCTAATGATTGTGGTACTTATCTACTTGTATGTTGGGTTGTGTTATATTCTTTCCACGACTAGCCCACGTAGTTAACTAGGGGGTTATAAGGGGAGTGGAGCCCCCCTTCGTTGCACCGCTTGCGTAGCGGGGGGAGTCATAGGGGCTCTGGGGTTCAGCCTTGGAAAATTTTGGTTTTGGACCCTATGTTAGGATGGGCGGACCTACCTATGGTTTTGTGCATGATTTTTCTGTCCATTCTTATGGATGTGATGGTTTTCAGTCCATGGTATTGGATGCTTCGGCATGTATAAATATGTATTATAACATTGAAAGGAATATAATAAAAAATTGAGCTGTTAGTCCCAGTTTTGGGATCCAGGGAAAAATCTCTGTGTATATGTGTTTTATGTGTTATGCTCTCACATTTTTTATTTTTTGTGTTTTAGAATTTGTATGCAGGTAATTTATGTATGGGATTAAAACCTATATTTAGTATCAGAGTTGCTTTGGCTTCAAGGGGAAGCCTTTGTTGTTGAGGGCTTTCACTCGGGCCTGTGGTAGACCTTGTTCAATGGAAGATCTGTGAGATTGATTTTAGTGGTGAACGAAGATGGTGAGCAGTGGAAAGATAGAGATCGAGAAATTTAATGTTTAGAGTATTGAGTTGTGTAAATTCAAGATGGAAGATCTGTTGGTGGATAAAGATTAGTGGATCGCGATAGATCCAGGTACTAACCAACGGGAGTGTCTGATGAAGAATGGAAGAAGTTGGATCGGAAGGCAAAGAGCACAATATAATTGTGTGTCTCAAATTCAGTATTGCTAAATGTATTATGGGAAGCTACAGTGAAGGCTTTGTGGGACATGTTAGGGACTTTGTACCAATATAAGTCTCTGGTGAATAAACTGTTCCTACGAAAAACGTTGTATAACCTGAGGATGAAAGATGGAGACTCGATGACAGAGCATATAAATGCGTTTAATACTGTGCTAAGTCAGTTATCGTCTATTGATATCAAAATTTTAGATGAATATAAGTGCATTAGTTTATTGTGTTCTCTACCAGATTCGTGGGATAGTTTGGTTATTGCAATAGGTAGCAATGCAATTGCCTTGCAGTTTGATGAAATAGTCTCATCCTTACTGACGGAAGAGATGAGATCGAAAAATATGGAGAGCCAAAATGGTGATGCCTTGTCTGTACGAGGATGGTCCCAGAATAGAAACAAAAATAAGTCATCAGGTGGGAGATCTAAATCTAGAGGGAGATCTAAATCTCTAGGAAAACCTGTAAAGGTGGTGTGCTAGAAATGCGGAAAGGAAGGGCTACAAAAGGGACTGTAAATCTAAAACTCGTGACAAATGAAACGGATTTGATGATGCTCCTTCTGCAATGGTGAAAACCACCTCAGATGAAGGTGGGGATGTGTACTTGGCTTCTTCAAATACACATGTAGATCATGAGGCATGGTTGATTGACTCAGGTGCATCCTTTCACTTCACTCCCCATAGAGAGTGGTTCTGTGAGTATGAGAAATATGATGGCAGTGATGTCTTCTTAGGGGATGATAGGAGGGCTAGAATCGCTGGTCGCAGAAAAGTAAAGTTGAAGTTGCAAGGTGGAAGGGTTAGAACACTTCTGGGTGTTCTGCATATTCCTGCATTAGCCAGAAATTTGATTTCTGTAAGCAAGCTGGATGATGCAGGTGTAAAAATAGTGTTCGAGAAGGATACCTGCAAAATGGTTCAGGGAGCACTAGTATTGATGTGGGGAGTTCTAATTGGAACTGTGTACAAGCTACAAGGTAGCACTGTTATTGATGGGTGTAATAATTCTATGGTTCCTGAAAGTGGAGCAGAAAATATAGTGGTCTCTGGAGAGAAGACCATGTTGTGGCATCAAGGGCTTGGACATATTGGAGAGAAGGGCCTTCAAATACTTCATGGTAAAGGTATGGTAGAAGGTATGACTAATACCTCTCTAGATTTTGATTTCTGTGAAAATTGTCTATATGGGAAGCAGAATCGGGTAAGTTTCCCCTCTGGTTGTAAGACGGCGAAACAGATATTAGAGCTTGTGCACAGTGACGTGTTTTGAACTGTGAAGGTTCCATCACTGGGTAAGTTTGTGTACTATGTACCATTTATAGATGACTTATCAAGGAATACATGGATATATTTCCTTAAGAAGAAATCTAAAGTCTTTGACAGGTTTATAGAATTTAAGGCTCTGGTGGAAAACCAGAGACATAGAAGAACATAAAGGTGTTGAGAATAGATAACGGTGGAGAGTTTTTTAGTAAGGAATTTGAAGAATTCTATAAGAAGTGTGGTATAGCACAACAGAAGACTACATATACACCTCAACAAAATGGAGATGTAGAAAGAATGAACAAGACATTGATGGAAAGGGCAAGAATCATGCTCAGTGGCGTCGGGTTAGGACAATAATTCTGGGTAGAGCCGGTGGAGACAACATGTTACCTAGTCAATAGATCACTTTCATTAGCATTGGAGGATAAGACTCCATAAGAAGTATGGACTGGTAAGAAACCCTCTCTTTCACATCTGAGGGTATTTGTATGTGATGCAGATGTACATGTTCCGAAGGAGAAACAAACCAAGTTGGATAGTAAATTTCAAAAGTGCATCTTTATTGGGTATAAGGATGGTTTAAAGGGTTATAAGCTTTGGAACCCAATAACAAGGAAGGTTGTGTACAACTGAGATGTGTTGTTCAGAGAGGTGAAAGATGTTAACAAACATGAAGTCCAACCAAAGGAACCTGAGAAGATAGAGTTTGAGCTAAAGGAGGAGGAATCAGACTCTACAACAGAGGAGGAATCAGAAGATGAAGAGCCACAAACTTTGAGTGTGAGAAGATAAGTTCGAGAAAGAAGGCAGCCAAAACATTATAGTCCATCTGTTTTCTCTTCAATTTTTTCTTTATCTATTAGTGATGATGATCCCATAACTGTGAAGGAAGCAATAGATTCAGAGGATGGAAAACTCTAGAAAGAGGCCATGGTTGATGAAATGGCTTCTTTGCACAAAAATAAGGCTTGGGATCTGGTGGAGTTGCCGGCTAGAAGGAAACCCATTAGCAGCAAATGGGTGTTCAAGAAGAAGACAAATGCAGAAGGAAAGGTGGAGAAATACAAAGCGTGGTTGGTAGTAAAAGGTTATTCGCCAGTGCCGAGAATTGATTTTGGTGATATTTTTTCTCCTGTTGCGAAGGTAACTTTTATTAGATTAATTTTATCTGTTGTTGTTTCTTTTGATTTTGAGGTAAAATAGATGGATGTGAAGACAACATTTCTTCACAGGGATCTGGAAGAGGAAATCTACATGAAGCAACCTAAAGGCTTTACGGTGAAGGGTGAGAAAGAACTGGTATGCAAGTTAAGGAAGTCTCTGTATGGGTTAAAACAATCACCAAGAATGTGGTAGGAGAAATTTGATACATTTATACAGGGACTTGGCTTCACCAGAAGAAAAACATATCACTATGTGTATTTTAAATTAATTGGTGACCATGTTATTTATTTGGTCTTGTATGTGGATGATATGTTACTGGTTGGAAATGATAAAGAAATTATCCAGGATTTGAAAACCTAATTATCCTCCAAATTCAACATGAAAGATCTTAGTGCTGCAAACTATATTTTGAGCATAGAAATAAAAAAAGATTGGGCAAAGAGGAAGCTCTGCTTAAACCAAAGGAAGTATGTCGAGACAATATTGCAGAGATTTAATATGCAGGATAGTAAACTGGTGAAGGTTGTTATTCCTGTAGGTGTAAAGTTATCTATTGAACAGTGTCCCAAGACACAAGAAGAGGAAGAGGACATGTCCTATGTTCATATGCAAGTGTAGTCGGTAGCCTGATGTATGAAATGGTCTGTACTAGACCAGACATTGCACATGCAGTGGGAGTATTGAGCAAGTTTATGTCAAAACTAGGAAAGGAGCATTGGACAACAGTGAAGCAGGTTTTCAGGTACTTTTGTGGCACTAGCGATTACGGTTTATGCTACCAAGGAAGACCAGGATTGGACAAAGTGTTGGATATTTATGGCTTTGTTGATGCAGACTGGGCTGGAGATTTGGATCAAAGAAGATCTATAAGTGGGTATGTGTTTAACCTATTTGGAGGTGCAGTCGGTTGGATGAGTAAGAAACAATTTGTAGTGGCACTATCAACTACAGAGGCAGAATACATGGTAGCCACTCATGCAAGAAAGGAAGCAGTTTGGTTGTAGAGAGTGTGTTCAAGTATGGGGTTAGTACAGGGAGCTATAAGGATAGACTGTGACAACCAAAGTACAATTTTCTTGGCAAATAACCCTCCTCACCCTTCAAAGACAAAGCACATTGATGTTTAGTATCACTTTGTGAGGGATATGATGGAAGACAAAAAGGTGTTGCTAGTAAAGGTGGAACTTTGAAGAATATTGCAGATGCATTGAAAAAATCTATGAGCTCTGAAAAGTTCTCTTGGTGTAGAGAAACAATGGACAAGGATATCAAATAGACAGGGATATCAAATCATTTCTTCTTGCTGATCAGACAAGAGAATAACCCTTAAGCTGATTTGGGTCCAGTGAAGCCACAACTAAAATTTTGCCTCTTTGAGAAGAGGACTTAAAAGAATGTGGAAATTACTCTAAATGCAAACTTATTCTATAATGCAAGCAAAATAAACTAATCTTAATCCTATCTTAATTAGGCAGATATAGATCTAACCCAACCAAGAGCAGGATATTTAAAGTATTGAGATTTTAAATATGTCTTGTTTATAATGAATATCAAGTTAATGAAGTAGTTCAATTAACTAACATTATGGATACCAAAACACATCCTATTGAGACCTCTTAACTGAAATAATAAACAAACAACACTCAGGAAGTAGTTCACAAAAATGATATTGATTATCAAATCAATAAATCCAATAATTAAACAATAATATGTGGAAATAGTTCACAACACATTACCATTCAATAAATCAGTTTTATAAGACAGATTTGTGAGTAAATAGTTACTCAGAAATCAGAAATTAATTCATAAGAACAGAGATACATAATAACAATATTGAGACAAATTACCCATATTGACAAAAGTACACAAACATGAATAAAATGACACAAAAATGAAACTGATATTTGAAACAATAGTATTAAAAATACCAATTTATTGCATCCATTTCTCTGTCCCTCGTCTCCAAAAACTCTTTACATTTCTTGAACTTCTGCCTTCAAAACTAAAGCCACAATAGTGCAAACTTTCCCCATCATGCATAATTCAAGATACAAAGGAAAAATCCTCAATAATCTCCAGATCTGAGATTTTCTCTCCTCACTCCTACAACTCTAAATTCCTATTATAGAAGTGCGTTAGAAGTCCAAAATTGCAAAGGAGAGCAGCCCCTTATTACATTTTGTAATCTATTATTTATAATATTTGCAAAGGAATTCTTATTTATAATATTTGCAGAGGAAGAATGGGTGAAACAATATCATACTGAGGTCTTGGAAGAGAGGTAATATGTTATGTTCTATTTTAAATTGAGAATGTGTGTTTATATATTAATGCACAGGTGACAACAACAGAAGCTGTGAGAAGGGAAATATATGTGTTCTTGAAGACAGAGTAAGGATAATACTCTGATAGAAAAGTGGTAGTGAACCTGAAGAATCCAACAAGAAATTGGACAGAGAGCAAAACTGAAGTGTTCTCAAGGGAGAGTGAGAGATTGCAGAAGCGTAGAAGGAGCAAAGGTGTTGCTAAAGGGGAGGTTCTAGACAGAGGACCCGTGCTTACCAAAAGATTAAGTGAGGAGAGCTTAGCGAGGTAAGGTTGTAGCTAGGATGACTAGTTGTAGCAGAAGCTTGTTGCAGATAAGTGAGAAGTTCATGAAGATAGAGGAGAAGAAGATGACTACTAAATTTCATAACATAGGTTCAGAGAGAAGCCACAATAGAAGATATGAGAAGAAGGATGCCAAGGCAAATGGCAAGAAGATGGGTCAAGAGGAAATTGACCAGGAAGTTGTAGAGTTAAAAGAACAACTCAATGCATTAAGGAGAATGCTTGAGGAATGTTAGAGACTAGGTTGGGTCTTGAGGAGGAAGCCAGTGAAGTGGCAAAAAATACAGAGAAGGCTACAGAAAATGAAAGTGAAGTGGTTGATGGAAAAACTCAAGGAAGTTGAGTTGGGAATGGAAGATCCATTTGTGAACTGGAAGAAGGCTAAATTCTGGGAGAAAGTGAAGAAAAAGTCTATGGTTGGGTCTATAGAAGCTATCATGGAGATGAAGAATCAGGATCTTATTCTGATGAAGAATGAAGGAATACTGTCTCAGAAAGATAATCAAATGAGTTTGATTGATGTTAGTGATAAAAAT
>APFE030908273.1:214339-248685 GCA_000404065.3 Pinus taeda | reverse complement strand
TAAAATGCATTTAAAAATTCGACAGATGAGATTAAAAGAAATCTTGATCCTCATCGATGGTTGAGATTAGTTTGACACGGATCTCTCGAACTAGCCGTTGGGATTTTTTCCTTTAAATAGGGTGCTAGGGGTCATTTTAGATGAGATTTGATCCGAGAATCTGGTGCTAAAGAAGCTCTCTTGTAGTCATTTTTTGTGCAATAAAGAAAGACTTTGGGGTTAAAAATCTTGCTGGGGTTACTCTTCTAGAAATGCTGTAAGATCGTTTTATTTTTCTGCATAATCTTATTTTCAGTCATTGATAATAGCTTGATGAAGATTGATTCAGGCATGGGTATCTTGTTTGATCTCTGGGGCTTGAACGATAGTTTAGATTCTGAAATATAATGGCAGGTATCTCCATTTGATCAGGATTTCATTATTGTTTTCTCCCTCTATGTTAATGGTTGATTTTAAGCTATGTAGGAAATCTTAAGTTTTGAGTTTACTGGGCGTTAGGGGAAGTTCTCGGCTGAACGAGCCAGCTCCCGGATTGTGTTTTCTGAAAGAGCCCAACTAGTTTTTGACCCCAGACTTATCATCTGATTTTTTTTAATGAATGCATGCAAGGTTTTATGAAGTATCTCACATTAGAATTTAAATTCTGAAAATATTTATGCGGCATAACGAGAAATCTGGCTATTTTAGAGCATGCAGTTTGTGAATATTGTAATTATTTATTTAGGGTTTTCAGTTTCGTTTCTTGCACATAGTATCTTTGGGTGTTCTGTTTTGCCATTACGTTGCAGGTTACAGGTCTGAGGAGAAATTTTTGTTTGAAGCCAGATCTAGGCCCTTGAGGGTAAGACCTCGCCTCAGGATCAGTTCTTGCAGGTTTTTTGCTGAAGAAATTTGAGATTCTCGAAGCTATCTGTTTGCTGGGGTTTCATTTAAAATTGCTTTCCAAAAATATCAACCAGCAATCTTGCATTCCAAGGGTTTTAAAATCATTCATTTTCAGATCTAAATTTTTTTTTATGAGCGTTTCAAGAAATCTGAAGGAGAGCGAGTTAAAATTTTGTCAAGAATTTTGGAAAATATTTAGAGCTCCTCTCACTCTGCTGCAAATCAAATCCCTGTCTCCTCACAGCTCCATTTCCACATTTCTCTTCAGCGTTACTTCCTGCGGATTCCTTCCACGCTGCTCCAACATCTGCATGCAAGACAAAAATTAAAAAATTAAAATATTTAAAAAATTAAAAAATTAAAAGAATATTTGAACTTAATAAAAAAATTTGAAAATCATTTTTATGGTCCATTTTCTATAGCTAAAGCACTTAAAATGTTTATTTACAAGTTGGCTATATGAAAGTGGTAGCTGGTGAGCATTTAAATTTTATGGTCATTCAAAGAATTTAATTTTTCTTGAAGTTTAATTGCTGGATCATTTAAAGGGGTTGTGCATTTGTTGAAAATCTTACATCACTTGGGTTATTTGATGATAAATGATTGTTTTACATGGTTCATATTCCTGCAACATTTAACAAATAATGATTTAATCATTAACTCCACAAGGCACTGGTACATTATTCATAAAATCAATTAAGTGCCTGTTTCTCCTCGTGTCTCCGAAACCAACTGATCCACAATTGGTCATCCATTGTCTCATAGGGTCTACCCCCCTTAGCCACGGGAGACAGACTTAAACAGAGAGATCGGGGATCAGGGTGATAGCCCCTGGTCTGAGCGTTGTCGTGACAATCTGTGCAACAACATTTTTTGGTGTCGTTGCTGGGGATACTTTATTCTCCGTGTTTCAACGACTTTTTATCATTCATCGTTCATCCTTCTATCATTCGTTTGAGCCGGCAACACCAACATTTTTTGGCGCCATTACTGGGGAGAGAGTTGTTCTATCCCGGGAAATTCAACGACATTCATCTTCGCATTTCTCATCATTCTTTCATCTTTCTCATATCTCATTTGAGCTAGAAGATCCAACATTTTTGGCATCATTTGGATCTTTTCATCACCTTATCTTTTTTCATATCAGTAACTACTCTTCAGTTCGTTTCTTGTTTGGGTGGCAACTCCATTTCTTTTCATTTATTTTTCCCAAACTAGAGGCCTCTCTCATATCATCTTGTTGGTTTCTTTTTGGATCCTAGAATTTGACTCATTGTTCAAGTGGCGACTCCACTTCTTTCATTTATTGATTTTCTTGAGCATAGATCTCGTTCTATCATCCATTTGGTCTCTTGTTATTCATCATGGATTATTCGTTTAAACCATGTCATTTTACTGATAATCTCCATGATTTTTTGGAGGTGGCTATTTGTAAATTACCTGTGTTTTGGGGTGGTGATTCAGTCACTGTAAAAAGGCATCTAGGCTTGTTTACTTGTATAATGATCATATATTGTAGACCCCCTCAGTATAATCATGAAGATGTCAAAATGCGTCCTTTTGTCTTTTCTTTAGAGGGTGATGCTTTGAATTGGTTTAATAATTGTCCTGAAGATTCTTTCACTTCTTTACAAGACATTGTCAATGCTTTTAAAGATAGATATGGTTATCCAGATCGCTCGCCTTGTGCCCCTAAAATTGTGGAATAGAATGAAAGTAATCTTATAAAAGGTCCAGTTGTCGATGAAAGATTCCAAGACAATTCTTCATATCATAATGTGCAATCCACCTGTACCATTGCAAATCAAATTCATGATAGTGGAAAAGTAAGGACAAATAACAATGAAAAGGAAGATCAAAAGCAAATTATACAAGAACTAATGTTGCTGGTGAAAAATATGGAGATCAATCAAACTAATTACGCCAATGATGTGAGAACTTTATGCACCCATCTGGAAAAACGTAATAGGCAGATGGAGATCATGCAAAATCAACATGCTAAGGAAATTGAGACCATGAAGATTAATCATGACACAAAATTTAGTTTTATGCAAAGCGAGTTATCAAGCTTAGAGGAAAATATGAGGACCACGAAAACTAATCATAATAGGGAAATTAATTCTATGCAAAACAAGTTATTAACTATGGATGAAGAAATGACTATCATGACATTTGATCATAATAATCAATTGGTTGTCATGCAAGCAAATCATAAGGAAGAGATAAACTCTATGCAGTATTGCTTGATGACCATAAAGGAAAAGAACAATAAAGTAATAAAAGATATGGAAGAAAACCATGCCAGGGAAATTAGCGCTATAAAGGTTGAACACTCTAGTCAGATAGATGCCATCAAAATACAGTTTCAAAAATTTCAACAACAATCGAAAGATGAAATAAACCAAGGAATGTCAATAGATCAGGAGACTCCTTATCTATTACAGCAAGCTCCATCTTTTTATGAGGTTCTTTGTTCCATTGGAAATGACCTGGATGAAAGGGAAATTAATAATCAGGTTGATGCTCACACGGTTAATCCACTAGTCTTTGATGATCAAGTTATAACTCATGGCACCTGTGAGATTTGTCCATCATCCTTTACAGGGTAGATGCAGAATGAAGAAAGACATGTCAAACATATCTTACATACTTCATCTGATAGCTTTGAAGGAGAAAGTTCCATGTCATCATTGATACACCTTGCCACGAAGAAAAAGCACAAGAGAAAGAAAATGAGAAAAATATTTGATGCATCAGACGGTCGTGAGCATCTTTATTTTCGGATAGGGAAAAGTCCTGCTGTATGCAGAATTGGACATGGCACATCTGACAAGAAGCCATCAGATTTTCCTAAAAGCAGGCAAATGCTTAGTATACACTATGTTGAACACAACTGATGCCATGGGGCATCCTTTGTATTGTATTTCTAACCCTACTCCTTGTTTTTTCAGCATTTTCATTTATGTTTTAGGATTAGATTTACTTTCCCAGATAGTTAATAAATGAAGAGCTTATATCTTTCATGTGCTTAATGTTATATGATGATTTTTTGACGGATGCTACTTATATTTTGTTATGAGTTGCATGGATACAGATTCTGGATTCTTACATTCCTGCAGTGCAGTAATGTATCCCCAAGTAGAGCCAGATGTTGACCACTATGTGTCAACTACCCATAGTAGTAAACCCCATTTTGTTCACAAAAGGGATATCACTTGATCAACGTGTTCGTGCCATTCGACAGTCATCGTCGACCTTACCATATTATATTGTAAACCCAGTCCGCATGTGTGAATTGTAAATAATCTTAGTAGAGCTGAGTCATATATGAAAATTACCTAGGTAGACCTAATTTTCTAGTGATAATCTACATTCCGGAATGTTTTTTGTCTCACCGATCCATGATCGGCAGAGTTTTCCTTTAGCCTAACCCCAAAGCCGGAATGAATTTTGTCATTAGAATCTTAGGGGAATCCTAGTGCGTTGATCTGCTAGATTATAGTTAGTCACAGAACTGGGTGATCTATGAGGGTCTATGTCAAATGGGTTTTCCCCCTTGAGATGTAAAATTGTAAAAGTCATGATGTAAAATCTCTTGAGGGTTAGAAAATGTCTTAATCCCCTCATAAGTCGTAAGTCCTAGGTCCTAGGTGATTTTTCCAAAGGCTAAGTTCGAGGATCCAAAAATAAAAATTAAAAAAAATTAACAAAATTAAAAAATCAAATAATAGTTAAAAATAATAATAAAATAATAATAAAATTAAAATTAATAATTAAAATAATTAAATAATAATAACTAAAAAATGAAATGAAAATAAATAAATAATAAAATAAAATAAATTTTTAAAAAATAATAAATAATAATAAGTCAAATTTTTGAGTAAATAAACGCAGAATTTTAATTTTTTAATATATTAAAATGCATTTAAAAATTCGATGGATGAGATTAAAAGAAATCTTGATCCTCATCGACGGTCGAGATTAGTTTGACATGGATCACTCGAACTAGCCGTTGGGATTTTTTTCTTTAAATAGGGTGCTAGGGGTCATTTGAGATGAGATTTGATCCGAGAGTCTGGTGCTAAAGAAGCTCTGTTGTAGTCATTTTTTGTGCAATAAAGAAAGACTTTGGGGTTAAAAATCTTGCTGGTGTTACTCTTCTAGAAATGTTGTAAGATTGTTTCATTTTTCTGCATAATCTTATTTTCAGTCATTGATAATAGCTTGATGAAGATTGATTCAAGCACATGTATCTTATCTGATCTCTGGGGTTTGAATGATAGTTTAGATTCTGAAATATAATGGCAGGTATCTCCATTTGATCTGGATTTCATTATTGTTTTGTCCCTCTATGTTAATGGTTGATTTTAAGCTGCGCAGGAAATCTTAAGTTTTGAGTTTACTTGGTGTTAGGGGAAGTTCTCGGCTGAACCAACCAACTCTAGGATTGTGTTTTCTCAAAGAGCCCAGCTAGTTTTTAATCCCGGGCTTATCATCTGATTTAAGTTCTGAAAATATTTATGTGGCATAATGAGAAATCTCGCTATTTTAGAGTCTGTAGTTTGTGAATATTGTAATTATTTAGCTACGGTTTTCAGTTTCTTTTCTTGCAAATAGTATCTTTGGGTGTTCTGTTTTGCCATTACAGGTTGCAGGTTACAGGTCTGAGGAGAAATTTTTGTTTGAAGCCAAATCTAGGCTCTGGAGGGCAAGATCTGGCCTCAGGATCAGTTCTTGCAGGGTTTTTGCTGAAGAAATTCGAGATTCTCTAAGCTATATGTTTGCTGGGATTTCATTTAAAATTGCTTTCCAAAAATATCAACTAGCAATCTTGCATTCCAAGGGTTTTAAAATCAATCATTTTCAAATCTAATTTTTTTTTTTATGAGGGTTTCAAGAAATCTGAAGGAGAGCGAGTTAAAAATTTTGTAAAGATTTTTTGGAAAATATTTAGAGCTCCTCTCACTCTGCTGCAAATCAAATCCCTATCTCCTCAGAGCTCCATTTCTGCATTTCTCTTCAGCATTACTTCCTATGGATTCCTTCCACGCTGCTCCAGTACCTGCAAGCAAAACAAAAATTAAAAATTAAAAATATTTAAAAATTAAAAAATATTTTGAAAAAGCTTAATAAAAAAAAAATTTGAAAATTCATGGTCCATTTTTCTATAGCTAAACGCACTTAAAATGTTTATTTACAAGTTGGATATATGAAAGTGGTAGCTGGTCAGCATTTAAATTTTATGGTCATTTAAAGCATTTAATTTTTCTTGAATTTTAAATGCTGGATCATTTAAAGGGGTTGTGCATTTATTGAAAATCTTAAATCGCTCGGGTTATTTGATGATAAATGATTGTTTTACATGGTTCATATTCCTGCAACATTTAACAAATAATCATTTAATCATTAACTCCATAAGGCACTGGTACATTATTCATAAAATCAATTAAGTGCTTGTTTCTCCTTCTGTCTCCCAAACCAACTGATCCACAGTTGGTTATCCATTGTCTCATAGGGTCTACCCCCCTTAGCCGCAGGAGACAGGCTTAAACGGAGATATCGAGGATCAGGGTGATAGCCCCTGGTCTGAGCATTGTCGTGACAATCTGTGCGACAACAGACTGTAGGGAGCACCAAACTCGACTTCAGGCAGCACCACATTATACTTTAGGAAACACCACATTGTCTTTAGGCTAATGAGCCCCAAAAATGGGTAACTTTATGGCATCATTTTACTTACTATTCTAATTTAATCCACCATTATCTATAGCTTTATGCATGATTTTGAATATATTTATGTTAATTGAGTGAATGGGAATAGTCACTTGACCACAAACTCTAATATGTGCTTATTGCAGATTTTTAGACATTTTTGGGCCAAGTTCAGGCATTTATGAGCAGATTTGCAACCAAATACGAAGGAACAAGGCTGAGGATCTATATGAAGGGTCTCTCCTACACTAAATGATCCCTTCCTCGAGTTCTCCACCATCAGCTCGGAGTTCAACAGCCCACCAAAGATGATTTCAAAGGGCAGCCGAGCAGGTCTAGTGAAGTGGCTAATTAACAATAGGTTTAGGCAACCAAGCTCCTAAACCAAAGGAGGAGTGTTGGGAGTCCTAGTTCGCATAAGTAGGAAGGCTTCAAGCCTTGGTAGTTTAGCTATTGAACAATTTATTTTCGCAAATTAGTGCAGCTTTGCATTGAGCTAATTTTCAAGCTCTTTCTGTAAACCATTCTATTATTTTTTTTATCAATGAAGATGAATTCTACTTTGCACCAACTATAAGCTTTCTTAGGAGGCTGTAACTCTTGGGGTTGGGTCCAACCCAAGTGCCTAGTACCTCCTTTGTGTACTTTTATGTGTTTTTACTGCATTCATAGAATATTTTCTGTTGTATAGGTTAAATTTTGCTTTGTTACTTAGGTTGTTTTTGATGATTGAAATAGTTGTTCGTGCTTCAGGTTGATTTGATAGTTTGATAACAGAAAAGATCCACAAAAAGTATACCAAGCAACCCTTGATCTCCTTTCTCCCTCCTTGAGAATATGAACTGAGATCAAGGCACACTTGCTGCCACAAAAACACTGTTTTTTCCTTTCAATGTAATTGGGAGTGTTATATTTTAAGTTGGAAAAGTTGATATCAGTTGTGTGTTCATGCTTAGATTTGTTCTCTCTTAGTTTCCGTAGTTCTCTTGCTTGATTTCCTTGTTTATAAACTTTTTTTCATCATGTTTCTAGTTTCTAGGTCAGAATTAGGTCAAAATAGATAAATCTTTATTTTTTAGTTTTTGCTTGAATCGGTTTCGGAAAGAAGTGTGCAGAACACCTATAAGACACTCCAACCTACCCTTCCTCCATCATACAACCTACTGTAGTCTCTCTCTCAAGATTTCCTTCACCCATTTTCCATACTTTCCCAACTTGCCGTAATTTCTACATTTTTATGCAACATTGCTTTCTTCATCTCTGAACAAATCCAACCATCCTCATCACTCCTGAGCTTCATTTGCCAGGTCCTAGATCCCTTAACATCCCTATCCATCCTTACTTTCCACTTTCCCACCATTTTTCCACCATCAACCCTCTAAAAACCACTTTCAGCCGTTCCTTTAGAATTTCCTATAGAATTTCCCGTAGCTCCTCTGCAGACTTCGTATAGAAGTTCATGCGAGCAATTTTCCAAGATCTGGTTGCCATGGAATTCTCTAGGGGGGTGCCAGGGACCCCTCAGGTCCTCTCCACACCTTCCCAACCTCCTTCAAACACCCACTCTATGTTATTTCGCCAATAAACCGCTACATAGTCAAAAACAGTTAAAACACATTCATAATAATTCTGCATAAAATTACTCAAAAATACAAAAAGATGCTTTTTCCATATTTTCCTTCAGAAGTAGCTTAAACACACGCATTTTACCTTTCCAATATTTAGTTTTCGAGTTAGTTTTCATCCATCATAGTTAAAATATTCTTCTAAGAACTCATATAAGTTGGCTTAAGCTCCTAGTGAACTTGTGCCAGCTGATTAAGTGATAGCCTACAGTAAGAGCTAGTACTTGTGCATATAGCACATCCGCTTCCAAGTTTGTTACGAACTACGAGGTTGATAAAAGTAAAGAAGGGAGTCCCAAGAGTTGCAGCATCATTGCTGCAACATTGGAGCCCACCATCTTTTTGGCGTCGTTGCCGGGGAAGCGTAAGAGTATTTTTGATTACTACTTTTCTTCTATTTTCTACTGCAACATTCTGTTAAGTAGTTTATTTCAGCAAGAGTAGAGTAGTTGTTCTTCCATTCTACAATTTCATTTTCGCAAAAGTAGACTAGACATTTCTTGCTTTCACTACAATTCTATAATTTCAATTCTGCAAGCGTAGCTTAGCATTTCAATTCCGCAAGCGTAGATTTTCATTTCAATTCTGCAGTTTCAATTCTGCAAGCATGGATTAGCATTTCAATTCTACAATTTCATTTCAACAACATAGATCAGTCATTTCCTGCTTTCATTTCAATTCTGCAATTTTCATTTCAACAAGGTTTATTTTAGTTAGTTGCAATTTGTTCTTCAATCAATTTCAGTTTTGCAGGTACAAGCAGAAGAAAACAAAAATCAACCAAAAATATTGCATTTCATGCCTCGTACGTGCATTTTTTTCCAAATGCACATTTTATTCCTTTGAGAGTTTGTTTTAACAAGATTAACTATTATACTCTGTTATACCAAGATAAGAGATGGCTGCTCATTATAATGGCATGCAAATAAAATACTTGAGATTATGCAAATTTTAGATTTGGGCATCATTGTAAAATCAATAGCTAATTTTAATCCTGGTTCATGGAATACATAGAAATATGTAATTCACTTAAATTTATATGAAAGGAATTTTTTTTAATAAATATACGACATTTATTTTTATTTACTTTCTATTTCTCATTGAAAATTAAACTCCATTTATAGCTAAAAATCCATCGCCAGGAAAAAAACTGATAACAATATTGTTAGCCATATACTCAATAAGCAATTACAGTAAGATATAGAAAATATCTATTATCTACCACAATGAGAGAAAAAATATCGATGTGTGCTCTTAAATAAATCTTTTAAGTATAACCTCTAATTCAAATCAAATAAATATACAAATATAATCAAGCTGACACCACATATATATAAAGTGGGTTAAAATATAAGCAGTTGTCGTTTGTTTAACAATGACTATCATTATATTCCATTCTACTAAATAGAACAAACTTTTTACAACATAATGATGTTGTAATCTTTGTTGGTTGAAGTGCGAAGCATGGCAACCACTACTGTAGTGTTCACTAGGTTATAAACATGTATATGATATATATATTTTATGTTAATTTTATAACATAAGTATTATAATTATATTATGAGAAAATATTTAAAAAAGTTTGTAAGTTCTTTAAGATATTTTTAGATGAATGATTAGAAATGAAATCAATTGATTTACATATTTAATGAGGATATTTGATAGAATATGAATAAGATCTCAAACTATTTCACAATATTTATATAAGAAATTTTGGCTTTTAACTAGGAATGTGATCTTTAAGGAGGTATTTCACACGATAAACTAATCTTATAATTTTGATATTGGTTAGAGAGGAAAACAAGGATGGAATTTAGTTTTAAATGAGGCTTCTTAACTCAAATACCATGATCAAGACTTGGAACCATCATACATAACTATTATAAGGGATCTACGACCCCTCACTATGAATAACAACATCATTATGAGGTGTTTCCCACTAAGGATCAGCATTGATGCCTAGAAAGTGGTTTAGCTATGAAATAGGATCTATGGATAATGCCTCAAACCATCACGCATGATCTTTATAGTGATTTTTTATACTTCAACTAGGAATATGAGAATTCATAGGAGGTAATATGCCTTGTAGATGAGTACGGCCTTTGATGCCTTAATGATCATGGGGGAAGAAACAAGAGCCTTAAGCATTAAATGAGTCTTCTCAAATCAAAAATATGGGTGAGACCTCTAACCATCATATATGATGATGCCTTAATGATCATGGTGAAGAAACAAGAGCCTTAAGCATTAAATGAGTCTTCTCAAATCACAAATATGGGTGAGACCTCTAACCATCATATATGATTTTTTTATTGGACCTTGGGTTACAAATATGAGTATCACTATGATGTATTACATAACATGGATATGTGATGAAGCTCTTATAATAGTTAAGGGGTGAATTCAAGGGCCTTGGACCCTAACAGATGCTTCTCCCTCTTGATGTTCATGGGTGAGACCTCAAAGGGTTAAGCATGACCTCTATATGGGATATTTGGACTCCAATTAAGAATATGAGATTTGTCATAAAGTGTTGTGTGCCATGAATGGGTCTTGGGGACTTAACAATGATCAAAGCATGGAACAAAGGGACATAGGCTGTAAATGATGGTTCCCAAGCTCAAGGGTCAGGAAAAATGCCCCCATGAAATATTTTCTATATCTTATTGTAATTGCTTACTGAGTATATGGCTAACAATCTTGTTATCAGTTTTTTTTCGTGGCGATGGATTTTTAGCTATAAATGGAGTTTAATAAAAATGTCTCCATACTATTAGGGAGTTAAATAAAGTGATTTTTAGAGGTGTTTTCCAATATGTAGTGAAAGATTCCCCCCCTAGGGATTCAGAGAGAAATACCATACCCGTGCATTCAAATTGGGGGATGGATTTGGAGAGAAATACCATACCCGTGCATTCAAATTGGGGGATATATATTGAAGAAAAAACGACATAATATATAGAGAATATAATAGGGGGTAAAGGATTTTTATATGTTGTGTGTAAAAAATGGAGCTTAAAGTTAATGAAAAAATATGAAGGGGTATAAAAAATGTTAATGAAAAATAGATACCTACAATATGTAGTGAAAGTAGCGTTTTTCTAAATTGGAAAAATGCAATGTATCCATACTATTAGGGGGTTAAATAAAGTGATTTTTAGAGTTATTTTCTAATATGTAGTCAAATTAAGGGTATTGTTTAGTATGTCATGAATCGATGTGCTATGTGAGATGTTCATTGAGTGAAGCCCCCATAAATTCCTCAAACCACCATCCATGATCTCATTAGGGGGTTGATGTTAGATTCATATATTATGAACCACACATAGGCATTAGACCTTGGAAACTAGCCATGGATAAAGATACATCACTCAATGTATGAATGAGCCTTATCTTTCTCAATGACCATGAATGTGGCATTGAATCATTACGCATGACTTTCATAATGGATTTTTGGCCTTCCATTGGTAATATGAGCCATGGTATTTAGGTCCCCATGGTACTCATCCATTATTTGATGTAATGATGCATATTTAAAAGTTAAAGCATAAATATTTTTGAAGCCTAGGGTATTGGGTATCTCATGGTATTCATGCATTTTAAATTTGGGTTTTGTATTTTTATTGTAATATTTCATTGAGCTTATTCTAATGGAATAAACAATGTTCTTTCAAATATGATTGGATTTGAATAAACATTTTTATCTTTAATTTCATAATATAAATGGAATTATAATTTTACATTTTTTAAATAAGTGTCATGAAAAATAAATCTATATAAGCTTTTATAATTTTTAGTGAAAAGGGATAATGGATTTATATTAATAATTTACTATTGCATTGAATTTTCTTACCTGAATAAGCAACAATTTAGCATTGGACTCCTTCATTGGGATAGTAAGAAGATAAGAATATATATTTGTCCAAAAAAAATTCCTTATTGCTTAATATTATATTTTATCAGTTATGATTATAAGTGTTTTTGCAAACTATATGAGTTATTATTATAAGTTGTGATTACATTTGTTTGTTTTTCAATTTGTAGTTTTTTAATTTTATTCATTCTAACAAATATTAAAAGGAATATATCATAGTGTGTAAACCCCCTAATACTTGAATTCAAAAGGAGTGAAGGGATCTCTACTTGAATGGTTCATGAGGCACAATACTTGCTAAGGTTTTGCAAATGGGGTAGCAAGATAAGTGGGCTTCATTGTGGGGAAAACTCCATAGTTAAGCGCGCTTGAGCTGGAGGTGACCTGGGATGGGTGACCTCCCGGGGAGTCCTGGTTACTGGGTGCAAGCCTTGGAAGTGATGATTGACGCTATGTGATTCAATTCACTATTTTCAATCCACTTCTTCACCCCTATGAGCATCACTTGATGCAATGAGTGCTAAGTGAACTATTCAAAAATCATGAGAAATTAGTTAGTTACAACTACCTCTCATTGAAATGGTCATATGTGAATGACTTACTTAATGTAGTTGAATCTCAAAATGATAACTAATATAATCCACTATGTAAACCCCCTAATACTTAAATTCAAACAGAGTGAGGGGATCTCTACTTGAATACTTCATGAGGCACAATACTTGTTAAGGTTTTGCAAATGGGGTAGCAAGCTAAGTGGGCTTGATTGTAGGGGAAAAATCCACATTTAAGCATGCTTGATCCAGAGGAGATCTAGGATGGGTGACCTCCCAGGAAGTCTTAGTTACTGGCTGCAAGCCCTAGAAGTGATGATTGATGCTATGTGATTCATTTCACTAATTTCAATCCCACTTCTTCACCCATGTGAGCATCACCCGATGCAATGAGTGCTAAGTGAACTATTCAAAAATCATGAGAAACTAGTAAGTTTCGACTACCTCTCAAGGAAATGGCCATACGTGAACGACCTTCTTAATGTAGTTGAATCCCAAAATGATAACTAATATATTGCATTGCGTAAAACTTCTAATACTTAAATACAAAAAGAGTGAAGGGATCTCTACTTGAACGATCAATGAGGCACAATACTTGCTAAGGTTTTGAAAATGGGGTAGCAAGCTAATTGGGCTTTATTGTGGGGAAAACCCCACAGTTAAGTGTGCTTGAGGCAGAGGCAATCTGGGATGGGTGACCTCTCAGGAAGTCGTGGTTACTGGGTGCATGCCTCGGAAGTGATGATTGATGCTATGTGATTCATTTCACTAGTTTCAATCCCACTTCTTCACCCCTGTGAGCATCACCGGATGCAATGAGTGCTAAGTGAATTATTCAAAAATCATGAGAAATTAGTCAGTTATGATTACCTCTCATCGAAATGGTCATACATGAATGACTTACTTAACACAGCTGAATCCCAAAATGATAATAAATTAAGTAGCTAATTATATGGTTAGAAATGCATTTAAACTTTTGATTTATTGTTTTTCATAAAGTTTTTCACATTCTATTATTACCTGATGTCCAATAGAAAGTGTATATGAGTTTCTTTTGTTATGTATCATGTCATTTTTTGGCATTAATCCATAAGAAAAGACATACATATTTGGCATAAAATTTTCCTTATCTATTACAATAATATATTATATGGTTTGTAGTTATATTCATTTTTTCAACTCCTAAACCTTTAATTTTATGGAATATAGTATATTTTTGTACTTTTGTTATTGCATCTTATTGCATTGCATCGATTTTACCTATTTTGATATTTTCCATTGAAATGTACCCATGTAAAACTACAATAAGAAACAATCATATATAATAATTAATTTGCAATAGAATATGCATGTTAGATATAACATTAAGAAATAAATAGTGAAAATATTTACCCAAATTAAGAAACATCGGTCATATATATCCCTCTGATGTAAATTATTTAATCAGAAAAAATATGTTGATAAGTTCTTTCACTAAGGAAATTTTCGTGAGTTGGTATACTATATTTTTATATGAAAATTAAGCAATTGGCCTACTTTAAAATGGACATTCAACACAATATTCATCTCTCTTTATAAACTTTATATAATTATCACATCCTTAAATTCAACCCTAGTCTTAGAATGATGCTTCTTAACCTTAATACTGATGGACATAATCCTAAAATGTTGACACATTACCTTTTTAAATTATATTTTAATATTATAGGGAATATGAGCATCATTAGTGGGCATTACATACCACCAAAGAGTGTTGAGAAAGTGTAGATGGTTGAGAGAATAAAGCAACAACCTTAAAGACTAAATGAGGAATGTTAGCTAAATTGCCATGAGAAAATCCTTGGAAAAACTTACATGACTCTGTTGGGGATTTTAGGCCCCCCATTAGGAATATGAGAGTTGATAGGAGGTATTAAATACCACATATGAAAATAGAGGCCTTGAAATGCTCAAATATTAAATCAAGGGCATCATTCCCTAAATGAAACTTAATGGGCTCAATGACCATGGATAGTTATTTGCAGACACACATTATTTATGTGGAGCAATTGTGGCCGCAAACTAATAATATGAGCTCCATGACACAATTTTTCACATTAGAAACTAGTCATGACACCTCAAAAATGTCTAGGGGACTAAAATAAGTGAATTGGCTCACAAATAAATATTCTTAAAATTAAGGGTCACAATAAAGGATTTGAATTTTATGTGGGATCTTTAAACTCTAACCAGGACTATGATTTCCATTAAGCCTATCATGCACCATGGATTTTCCTTCGGAACTTCATAATTGAAAAGGGAGGAAATCAAGGTCTTTAAGCCCTAAGTAAGTCTTCTCATCTCAACAACCATGAACAAGGCCTAAAACAAACACACATGACATTTGTAATGGATATTTAGTCTCCCTTTCTAAATATGGTGAACATTACAAGTTATTTACATCATTGACGGGTAACAAGGCTTTGGAAATGGTTGAGGGAAAAAATCAATGACGTGAGACACTAAATGATGCTTCATGGACTTGATTTCCATGTATGAGGTCTTGAACCACCACCCATTATACATTTTTAATGGATTGTTGGCATTATGATACAACAATTTTCCTTGATGGCAACTCACACAAATGACAGTTCACAGTGCAACAGGTTAACTTATAGATCAGATTCTAGAGATTGAAGAAAGAGAGTGGTTTACAAAGTATACACTCGTTCACCTTGTCTAGGCAGTGTATACATGCGGGTTAACAGAACAAAAGGAGCATAAATGTATACATACACTCCCATAGGAGTAAAAGCATGTACATGTTGAAAAACCGAGGTTTTGGTCTGAGGTATTTGGTCCAAGGTATTTGTCGAAGGTATTTGGTATGAGGTATTGACCCTAGGTATTTGGTCAAAGGTATTGGTCCTAAGTGCTTTTGGTCCAAGGTATTGAGAAAGGCCTAAAACTATATAAGGAGGAGAATACATTATGCCAAGTGTGCAAGTATTGAATATCTTATGAAGTGTTAGATCAAATATGCATGCTATGGTTTTTTTATGCTTTTCTTGATCTAAACTAAGGATGCACCTATGTGGTTGATGATGGACGATGGATTGGGATAATAAGGCTTGAAATGGATTATCATTATGTGTTTTGATCATGAATCATCTAGATCTAAATACTAAGGCATGTTTTATTATGTAAACGTTATGATTTGGGTATGACTGAAGTTTGGAATATCCGAGAAGTTTTTAAGATAGTATTTTCGGATCTATACATTGATTTGCTTTCGTAAAAGCACATATACATGCAGGTTTGACACATCGAAGTAGCGTATACATTATGAAATATGATGTTTGAAGTTGCAGTTGGTTCTAGTTGTTGATGCAGAGTTATAGGTTATGCTTTGTGTTCTTGTGACTATATTCTAGTGACAATGTTCTGAATGTTCATATTGATTGATTGTGATTTGCTTTAGTGATGATGCATTGTCAATGATTGACTGATTCAGTTGTGGTTAATTTAGAGAGTGATGATTGAGTTTCAGTGATTGGTTTATGCAGATGTATTTTATGGTTGTATTATAGTTATGATTTTGAGCTTCAATGTTGTTGATGGGTCCAGTATGATAATTTTATGAAATGTGGCCTTAAGATTGTGGTGTTGTGTTCTAGTAGTATCTAGTCTGAAAATTTATGAAACATGGTCCTTGGAGGAAGAATTGAAGGTTGTAGCCTTCTGTAGGCCAGTTCCTACATACTGGTAAACATATCGGCTAGTACAAGAGCCAGGGGGTTGGAGCTACCTTCTAGTAGCAGTTGGAAAACAAGTGAAGGTTGTAGCCTTTTGTAGGTTGGTGCCTACGTACTTTTAAATGGACCAAATATTACATGAGCCTGGGTGTTGGAGCTCCTTTCAAGTAGTAGCTGGAAAACAAGTGAAGGTCAGAGCCTTCTATAGGATGGCAACTATGTACTAGTAAATGGATTGACTAGTATAAGAGCCAAGGGGTTGGAGCTCCCTTCAAGTACAAGCTGGAAAATGAGTGAAGGTTGGAGCCTTCTGTAGGTTGGTGCGTATGTACTAGTAAATGGATCGGCTAGTACAAGAGCTAGGGTGTTATAGATCCCTTCTAGTAGTAGCTGGAGAATGAGAGAAGGTTATAGCCTTCTGCAGGTGGGTGCCTATGTACTGGTATGAGTCTACACCAGTACAAGATTGTAAACACATTTTTCTTATATTAAAAGAATACATCAGCAGGTGGTTTTTGTCTCGCATTGGGTTTCCACCTTAAATCTTGGTGTTCATGTG
Organism: Pinus taeda; assembly: GCA_000404065.3. Lineage (NCBI taxonomy): Eukaryota > Viridiplantae > Streptophyta > Pinopsida > Pinales > Pinaceae > Pinus > Pinus taeda. The sequence continues at coordinate 231,745 of APFE030908273.1, read as the reverse complement.
TGTTTCTTAAGTGTCATGGTTTATTCTGTTATTACTGCACATGGATACTATTTATATGGATAATAAAGTTTTGATACATTGATGAAAGATCAACATATTGTGAATTAACTAAATCATAAGTTTGTTGGATAGACATTGGTTGCTTTAAAGACAGTTACCTATGCATGTGAGTTACCTTCATTGAATTAGTGTATATAAATCTAAGTTATTGATTTGACTAATAGTGATTCACCCCCCCTCCCAGTATTATTCCCAATAATTGGTATCTGAGAAGGTCGTTTTGGAAGAAGCTTGATCACTTGAAGGAGATCTGTGGAAACAATGGGAAGGAAGCTAAAGAAGAAAGCACCTCAGAAAAATAAGACATCCCAAAGGAACAATGATAGCAGGAGAGACAATTGGCCATTAGGTGGAAGAAAGTATTCAGATTCAAAATCACCTTAGATTGAAGATGAACAAGCAAATGAAGTATCAGGCCCAAATTTTTGGTCTTCTAGTGATACTTTTATTTGTTCATGCAATATTGAAGATATTGGAAGTGATCGTGAAAGAAACATAGAGGCAGAAGTTAAAATACTCAGATAAAATCAGAGATCAACAAGATCTATTTAACAAAAGGGAGTGTCCCTTCAACTACCAAATTAAAAGCTCAGTTGGAGGAAGGAACCAAAGTAAGGAAGCAGTACAAGGAAAAGGAAGATCAATGTCAAAAGCTATAGGATGAAGTAACATCATTAAGAAATGAAGTAAATGAAAAGAGTACAACAATCAAGAGACTTAAAGATAGATCCAATTACTATGAAATTCTTAAAGCTAAGATCCTCTCTCTAAAATAAGATCTTGAAAATAAGTAGAATGAGGAACTACCTCAAGCAAATGAAGAACAAGAAAATGGGATTCTCAAATTAAGGCAACAAATGGAAGAAGGAAGAAAGGCTGAAGAAATATTGAACAAGAAATATCTTGAAAAGGAAGAGAAATATCAAGTTGAGGTAAATATCTTAAAAGGTAAATTAGAAGAAAAGGATAAATTGTTATGATTTGAAGATAATACTAAGATTTTGGATAATATTCTTAGTAGTTAAGGGTCTCCTACCATCAAAACTGGTCTTGGTTTTCATGAATATGTTGAAGGTAAATCTAGCTCACAATGTGAGGCAAGGAACTCTAATGCAAAATTTGAAATGATCAACAAGGAGATGAGAGGTCAACCCCATTAACAACCAAGGAAATAAAGTCTTCAAAGAAAACCTTTTACTCCTAACTATGGAAGTGATATTCGGTTATTTCCTTTGATGAATAATGTTGAACGTTTTATATGTCATAATTTTGGACATGTTGTAGCGAGATGCAAAAGTAGAATGGTTCAATATTGTCACACTGAAAGATCATCAACTTCGAGGTACTTTAATGGATATTGTTTTTATTGCGATATGTTTGGTCACAAAAACATTGACTACTATGGAAGGAAGATGAAACATATAATATGTTATGCATGTAACAAGTTTGGACATATAGCAAAGGAATGCAGGAGAAAATTTCGGGCACCATAACAAAAGGAGAAAACATCATCACACTCGAAGATATGGAAGAAGAAGGAATTACAGTCAGAAAGATGTGGCATAGCACAGTGTACAGACATAATAGCCTCAGGGGGAGCTAAAAGTGTGAAACTTCAGTGTTCTAAATGTCATACGCAAGTTTAATGAAGACAAGTTGCATATATACACGTGTTCAAAGCTACACAATCACGTATATGTTGGTTTGAGGAAAAAGTAGTGGGACAAGGGGTCTTATGGTTTAGTCAATCATCAAATATTTGTTTTGTTCTGATTGATGATGATTACAATATGCTCATAATATGTAGAAGTGCTCTTCAGTTTTTGATGACTTGATGTATATTTGATTGATGATGATTCCTTGATGATTCTTACTGATATTGGCAATGATCAGATTTAACAATCAATAGTTGGCACAAGTTTAGGGGGAGCATACACTTCTAATAATGTGGTGTTGGAATTATGTTAGAACAACTTGGTACATGAAGATGCTTACATTGCTTGGTCCACATGGTTGTTTTGATTTAGGCGACCCTCTTGATGATGGACATATACAGACTGTTGATCTTGATGCTACTGACAAATGATGATGGTGCAGATCATATATGGTGTATGATAGTTGTTGATGACTATCATGGTCTTGTTTATATTTTTGGTCCTTGTTATAAATGTCATGTATAACATTTGATGTAAAGGTCATGAAAATACCTAATTTGTAACCCCACTATGCATGGGAAGGATGATGTAATCATTTCTATTTCAGTCATGTATAAACATTTGGTATATCTCCACTTGGTTGGGTGGATGAGTCAAAATTGGTGTATCCCCACTTGGTTGGGAGATTAATGTATGTATGAGTCATTGGTGATAGGAAGGTCATACTCACTTAGTTGGGTTATAGAGTCATGTTATTCTTTTGAAAAATATTTTTGCAGACTTTGCATGTGCTTAGGGGGAGCACAGATGGTTCAGTTCTATCTCAACATGTACAAAGGGGGAGCTTAATCAAAGATTTCATCATGTACTCAGGGAGAGCATGGGTAGCATAATGTATATCAAAGGTGGAGAATATCTTGGTCCACCCTTTACCCTTGATGTCAAAGGCGAAGAGTGTCTTGGTGTTGCTGTTTCCATCAAGTCCAAAGGGGGAGATTGCTGGAATTATGATACAGGTGTTGTCCTTGATGAAACTCACATAGATGATAGTTCACAATGCAATACGTTAACTTACATATCAAATTTGAGAGATTGAAGAAAGAGAGTGGTTTAAGAAGTATATGCTCGTTCACCTTTTCCAAGAAGTGTATACACATGGTTAATAGAACAAAAGGAACATATACATATACAGGCACTCCCACAGGAGGAAAAATAAGTACATGTCGAAAAACCAAGGTTTTGGTCTGAGGTATTTGGTCCAAGGTATTGGTCCTAAGTGCTTTTGGTCCAAAGGTATTGGGAAATGCCTAAAACTATATGAGGAGGAGAAGATCATTAGGCCAAGTGTGCAAGTATTGAATATCTTATGAAGTGTTAGGTCAAATATGTAGGTTATGGGTTTCTGATGCTTTTCTTGATCTGAACTAAGGATGCACCTCTGTGGTTGATGATGGATGATGGATCGGGATCATAAGGCCTGAAATGAATAAGGTCGAAGAACGAGTGAAAGTTGGAGCCTTCTGTAGGCTGGCGCCTACATACTAGTAAATGGATTGGCTAGTACAAGAGCCAGGGGGTTAGATCTCCCTTCCAATAGTAGCTAGAAAATGAGTGAAGGTTTGAGCCTTCTATAGGTTGGTGCCTACGTACTAGTAAATGGATCGGCTAGTACAAGAGCTAGGAGATTGTAGCTTCCTTCCAATAGTAGCTGGAGAACGAGAGAAGGTTGTAGCCTTCTATAGGTGTGTGCCTGCGTACTGGTATGAGTTTGCACCAGCACAAGATTGTAAACAGGTATTTCTTATATTAAAAGAAGATGGCATTAGGTCGCTTTTGTCCCACATTGGGTTTCCACCTTAAATATTGGTGTTCATGTGTGTTTCTTATGTGTGATGATTTATTCTGTTATTACTGCAAATGGTTACTATTTATATGGCTAATGAAGTTCTAATGCACTGATTAAAGATCAACATATTCTAAATTAACTGAATCATAAGTTTGTTGGATATACAATGGTTGCTTTAAACACTATTGCTTTTACATGCGAGTTACCTTCATTGAAGTAGGGTATATAAATCTAAGTTATTGAGTTGAGTAACACTAATGCACCCCCCCTCTCAGTATTATTTCCAATAGATATATAGCCTCCTACTAGGAACACGATGATTATTTGGATATATTATGCATCAAGAACAAGGTTGAAGGCTTCACAATGGTTAAAATATGAAACCAAGGATGTTAGCGCATGAATAATGCTTCCTAGTTTAATACCCATTATCAAGGCACAAACCCACATTATAAAACCTATATAGGGAATGGTTTTCATCCCACTTTGAATAAAATAATAAAAATTAATCATTGTACGCCATGGATGGGTTTAAGGGCATCGATAAAATGGATATGGAATTGAATAAAGGGAATTAAACCTTGAATAATGATCCTTGGGTTCAATGACCCATTAGAAAATTTCAAGGTCACAAACGTGTCTGTAAACAAAAAATATGATATCAATTTTATTTTTACAAAACTAATAGGAGATGATTATGTCATCCATAAGGGTATATAGCTTTGGGGGGGAAGAATGAAAACTAAATAGGTTTACTCAAATTTCAGTTGTATGAGTCCTTTGATGTGGACTTAAGTAACTGATCTACAAAACTTTTATAGATCCATGACCATTTAAATTGTGAAAAAAATGTGTTTCTAAAAGAAAATGTCTCTTTCCATTTGGAAATTTACAAATTATTATTTTATTAGTTTAACTATTATTCCATTATTTTCCTTAGGATGCCTATTTTATATCTCAAAATTTCTTTAATGATTCTAATGGATCAAACTACCATACATGACCTTTGCATGGAATATTTATCATCTCATGGAGAATATAAGTGGCATTATGAGGTTTTATAAAACAAATAATGTACTAATGGCCTTTAGAGTTGTTAAATGATGAACATTGGTGACTTAGGCCTAAAACAAACTTTCTTGGATTGAATGCCATGAATGAGGAATATAAATTTTAAAAATGGTTTTTGATGCGATTTCTAGACATTAAATAATACTAATAGAGTTGTTATGTGGTGTTCTATAACATACTAGTCTTCAGGTCATGATAATGGTCTAAGGAGGAAGACAAGGGCCTTAGGCCCTTAACAATTCTTCTCCATCTCTATGGAGATGAATGAGGTGTCAACACAAAACGTAATGTTTTTGTAGGCGAATCTTGGCTTCACATTGGAAATATTAATACATCAATATTGTCTCCCCCCATAGAATAGGGCTGGGAGACGTATAGTGGTTGAGATATTAAAATAATAAATTTAGGACCTAAGCAAAGCTTCTAAAGATTGAAGGCCATGAACAAGGATTCCATTAATCACACATGGTCTCTATATAGAATATTTGGACTCCCACTTGGATTATACTTATCATTACATGGCTTCATGCACCAAAAATAGGCCTTGGGATTTTGACAATGGGCATCAGATCTAGATGATGGGTTTAGGCCCAAAATTATACGACCATGAATGATTAATTAATAAAATATAATTGACCTCTATAAATATCATTGGCCTTGGCCTCCCACTAAGAATGTGATCTCTATTAGGTGGTTTTTCATATCACATACCAATCTCTAGGAATTTGAAATGGTTATGGGAGGACAACCATTGACTTAAATGGCCTCATTGAGGCTTCTCAAGCTTGATAACCATGGACAAGGAATATAACCAACACATATGACATCTATTTGGGATCTTTGGATTCTTACTTGAGATACAAACATTGCTATAAGGTATTATGCACCACAAACTAGTATTAAATCTTTACAAATTATCGAGGCATGAAATCATGGGCCTTAAGCCCTAAATGATGTCTCTCACGTTTAAAAATCATGAAAATATCTTGAAGCACAACAAATTTACTGTATTTCATGTATCCCACTAAGAATATAACTTTTAATAGATATTTTTTCTCACCATAAATTAGTTTTAAGGCTTGAACGATGGTTAGGGATGGAAAAAATAAAATAGGAAATGAGAAAGGATTATCCAGATCCATATCTGTGGATGAGGCCTCAAACCACTACATGTGACATTTGTAGTGGATATTTTAACTACAACTAGAATTTAAAGAATAGTCTTTCGGATTAATCACATTGCAAGGATTGGGTCGACGTTTTGAACCAACTAATGTGGTTCATCCTTAGGACAAGGTGAGAATCAATCGATCTGAGAGAATAAATAGCAGGGATACATGAGTGTACAATGTTAGCCATTCATATTTAGTTGTTAGTTAAATAAAATTATTTAGTTAGAAACTAGCCGTTATGTAATAATAAATTATTTATTATCTAAGAAGTCGTAAATTTATTAATTAAATAATCTAATAAAATGATAATATAAGCAAGGGTTCACCTAGTTAATGGGATGAAGAAAACTAGTTGTTATCATAATAATATTAATTAGTTTGTAGAAAACTAGCCATTATAATAGGTGATTTTAATAATATTAGGTAAAAGTCTTTTATTATGTAATAAAATATTACAAAAAGCTAACATATCTACCAAATTAAATAACTAAAATCTTCTAAATTCATATAACAATGTCTTACAACTATTATAAATTTATATAATAATAATAGTTTGAAAATAATTAATTATAAATCTTATATAATAATAATTATACTAATATTACAATTTATAAACAGTTTAAATGAAATTAATAATCAATCTTATTATTATAATACTATGACTAGAAATAATAATATAATTATTTATTTATATGAATAATAGGTTAAAAAAATTCAATCGCTTTAGATAACTTTGTATTAAACATTAACAAATATTCAATAAGGACTATAAGGGAGGGATAACCACCTTATTGACAAAGAAAGGAATCACTAACAACAAGAGGAGAGTAACCAAATAAGAGGAGGAAGATAACAAAAGGCAAGAAATATAAGGGGGAGGAGAGGGTGGTAGAGTTAAAAGGTAAGAGCTGGAATCCAACTTTTACTTAACTTCCAACCATCATCCCTATTCAGGTTATTGGTATGCCTCTCGATCTCAATCGCTTATCTGAGTTTCCTGTGGTGGAAATGGCCAATTTTAGTAATGACCTTAGATTCTTCAATGCAGTCATGGTTCTTTGATTTCTCATAATGTTCTACAAGGGCTGACATGTGAGAGCGATTGTGTCTGATGTCAGCCACATGCTCACTTATCCTCTACTTAATAGATCTCCCAATTTCTCCAATGTAGGGGATACCATAGGAGCAAGGAACAAGGTAGACCCCTTTTGAGCTCATTGGGTCAATAGGGTCCTTAACCAACCTAAAAGAATTTTTTATGGTATTGAGAGGCTTGAAGGATAAAGAAACATTAGTTTTCCTAAGAATATGGGAAATCCTACAAGTGGTTCCTTGGATATAGGGGAGATGAACCTTAGAGATCAGATTAGAGAGGGCGGGTTTAACCCTTGGCTCCTTGCTAGCTCTGAGAAAATCCTTGAGACTATGGGATTTGTTGTACCCCTTATTTTCAAAAACCTCAAGAAGATGAGAATAAAAATAAAAATATACAGGCTACAACTAGAATTACGAGCGTCATTATGAGGTATTTCTCACCATATACTAGTCTCTGAGACTTGACAATAATCAAGGAAAGAAAACAATGTTATGAAACCTAAATGAGACCTCTCAAGGTCAACAATTATGAATAAAGCCCCAAGCCACCATGTAATATGTTAGGACCCTATAATATTAGTGTAGCCTATATATTTTTATTGTTGTTCCCATGTAGCCCCAATATTGTTATTGTTGTGCCCCATAGAAGCCCACTATTGTTATTGTTGTGCCCTTACATTATTATTGTTATTTAGGCCTTGATTATATGGTGATCTTTAAGAGTCCTATATATGCCAAGGATGTATTATCATTTGAATCATCCAAGAATTATTCATTTATGTGATATAAAAGGATATTTCACTATCGAATAGGCTTATTTTCAATTTGTTTATCTATCTTACCTTATGTTTTTGTGATTTGGTTACATAACATTTGGTATCAGAGATTTGGATTCTAGGGTTTCACTGCTTCAAACAGGTCATCTTGTAATGTACACATTCCTTGTAGATTCAAACTACTTATGTAATATTGTAAAATAAAATAATTGAATCTATTCTACTTATCAGCTGAAACAATTAAATTATCACAAAATCACAAAGCATACATGAGGAAGAATGCAATCAACACACAAGACCATGATTTCCTAGGGAAAGCCACAACTAAAAACCCTAGTTATCTGTATATTGCATTAGTAAAAAAATATGAGAATATTACAATGCTTTGATCAAGCCTGAGAAACCTCTGCACTATCTCTAGCTCTCTCATTACTTCCTAAACAAGCCTAGGCCAATACTTAGCCAATTTCTTGCTTTCCTAAGTCCTTATTTATTTGTGTTGTTCAATGAGGAATTAGACCTCTATTTAATAGGATTTTTTTCTCCATTGGATTGTGCAATTCCTTTAGGGTCTTCCTCTAACTACATGCACCATATGTTCAATTTAGATAATTATACAACTGATACCACACTTTCCTTGAACTACAATCTCAACTTGGTAACTCTCCTGACATGCATGAGTTATTTATGAGTGAATCTTCAATTTATTGGTTTATCAGTACAGGAAAAGCCACACTTGATTGCAGATAGCACCACACTATACTTCAGATAGCACCACACTGCACTTTAGGAAACACCACATTGTACTTCATGAAACACCACATTGTACTTCAGGAAACACCAGACTCGATGACAGGCAACACCACACTACTAGACCTCCCACTAGTCCCTCCACTAGTTGGAACTAGTTTAACTTAATTTAACTCAATTACATTGAATTAATTAATTACAACCCAAAATAAAATCAACTAGGGCTTCTTTAATGTATGAGACACTCTACATGACTCTAGTTAAACCTTCAACTCGAATTAACAGAGCCAACTAAGTCAAATTAACTTAGTTAACTAATACAAGTTATCTTGTGATGTGGAATTACAATTGTTCTCCTAATTTAATTCAACGAAAAATCAAGTTAATAATTTCTTGTTGAATTTTCAACACTCCTCCTCAAAAAGAAAGGGATTTACATCTACCCTGATCTAGCACCTTTGGAATGTAATGCATACAACACCTCTCATTGTCACTACTGCTACTGTAACATCTGCAACTGAGAATAATAATAATAATAATAAAATTCACTAAATCAATATGAAACTATATACTTGGAAAATGTTATTGTTTTTTACTCTGCTACTGAGCCTCCTGCTCTGCTACAAAATCTTCTCTACACTTGTCAATATCTAACTAACATTGATCCTCCTGCAATAGAATACGATGGGCCCATGTAGCAAGGTAATGATCCACGAGACAAAAAAACACCTCAATGGATCCTACCTAAATTTTTGCACCCTTGGGACTATTGCTTCACATTGCCCCACCTCTCACCTAGAATTACCATTGCATGTCCTCCCTCTTCCCACTTCAATCGAATTTTCCCCCTATTCGACGTCTCTTCTTGAGTGGATGTCTCCACTAGGCCTCCACTCTACTTCTCTAATTATGGCTTCTTCACAACTTTTTGAGGCTGCTTCTGAGACTGCACTTTGAGAGTTAAGTCATGCTACCTCTCAACCACCAAGTCTCTAACCTTTGTCTTTCTCCTCAAGTCTTTGCATGCATGAGCTAAATCCGATCTACTCATACTGCTATTGCTACTTTTTGGTTTTTCTTCTATACTACTGTTGCAACTACTGCAATAATGAGTTTGATCTCCCTAGAGAGAAATCTCTTTGCTTCTCAATATACCAATGTCAATGATAACAACTCCTTTCTGTGTCACTAAACATTAGCTCATTGATCTTCCCACTAGCAACCTTCATGCTCCATTAAGAAGCTTGTACATAGGGTCTTCTAGATCTTCCCTAAACTAGAGCTCCATCAATATTCAAGAACAACTTTGAATTCTCCTCTTCTATCGTGATTTTAGCTCTCATACCACATAGAAATTTCTACAAATCTAGCTCTGATACCATGTATAAATTTCTACAAATCTAGGTCTCATAACATGTAGAAATTCCTTGTAGATTCAGACTGCTTATGTAATATGTTAAAACAAAAGGCTTGAATCTACTCTCCTCATCAGTGGAAACAATTAAACGATTGTGAAATCATGAATCATACAAGAGAAAGAATTCTATCAACACACAACTTAAGGAGTTCTTGCAGAAATCCACAGCTAAAACCCTTATATATCTTATATTATATATATATATATATATATATATATATTATATATATATATATTATATATATATATATATATATATATTTATATATATCTATACATATAGTGCATTAGTGAGAAAATATGAGAATATTACAATGATTTTCTCAAGCCTGGGCAACCTTTGCACTATCTTTGTCTATCTCACTGCTTATTTAACAAGCCTAGGCCAATAATTAACCAATTTCTTGCTTGCCCAAGCCCCTATTTCCTTGTGTTGTTTAATGATGAATTAGGCCTCTATTTAATATGAATTTTCCTCCATTGGATTCTGCAGTTCCATTAGGCTCTTCCTCTTACTGCATGTACCATCTAAACAGTTAAGATAATTATACAACTTATAGTACATTTCCCTTGAACACTAAACTCAACTAAGTAACTCTCACATATGACATGCATGAGTTGTTTATGAGTAAATATTCAATTTATTAGTTGACCACTGCAGACAACACCACAATCGACTATAGGGAGCACCAAATTCAACTTTAGGCAGCACCACATTGTACTTTAGGAAACACCACATTGTCTTCAAGCTAATGAGCCCCAAAGATGGGTAACTTTATGGCCTCATTTTGCTTATTATTCTCATTTAATACACCATTCTCTATAGTTTTATTCATGATTTTGAATATATTTATGTTAATTGAGTGAATGGGAATAGTCACTTGACCACAAACTCTAATACGTGCTTATTGCAGATTTTTGGACATTTTTGGACCAAGTTCAGGTATTTATGAGCCGATTGGCAACCAAATACGAAGGAACAAGGCTGAGGATTTATATGAAGGGTCTCTCCTGCACTAAATGACCCCTTCTTCGAGTTCTCCACCATCAGCTCAGAGTTCAACAACCCACCAAAGATGATTTCAAGGGGCAGTCGAGAAGGTCTAGTGAAGTGGCTAATTAACAACAATTTTGGGCAGCCAAGCTCCTAAAGCAAAGGAGGACTGTTGGGAGTCCTAGTTCACATAAGTAGGAAGGCTTCAAGCCTTGGTATTTTAGCTATTGAACAATTTATTTTTCGCAAATTAGTGCAGCTTTGCATTCATCTCATTTTCGAGCTCTTTCTGTAAACAATTTTGTGACATGACTATTATTTTTTATCAATGAAGATGAATTCTACTTTGCACCAGCTCTAGGCTTTCTTAGGAGGCTGTATCTCTTGGGGTTGGGCCCGACCCAAGTGCCCAATACCTCCTTTGTGTACTTTTATGTGTCTTTACTGCATTCATAGAATAATTTATGTTGTATAGGTTAAATTTTTCTTTGTTACTTAGGTTCTTTTTGATGATTGAGATAGTTGTTCATGCTTTAGGTTGATTTGATAGTTTAATAATAGAAAAGATCCACAAAAAAGATACCAAGCAGCCCTTGATCTCCTTTCTCCCTCCTTGGGGCCATGAACTGAGATCAAGGCACACTTGCTCCCACAAAAACATTGTTTTTGCCTTTCAATGCAATTACTAGTGTTAGATTTTAAGTTGGAAAAGTTTATATTAGTTGTGTGTTCATGCTTAGATTTGTTGTTACTTGGTTTCCATAGTTTTCTTGCTTGATTTTCTTTTCTATAAACTTTTTTTCATCATGTTTCTGGTTTCTAGGTTAGAATTCGGTCAAAATAGATAAATCTTTGCTTTTTAGTTTTTTCTTGAATCAGTTTCGGAAAGAAGCATGCAGAACACCTGTAAGACACTCAAACCTACCCTTCCTCCATCATACAACCTACTCTAGTCTCTCTCTCAATATTTCCTTCACCCATTTTCCATACTTTCCCAACTTGCCCTAATTTCTACATTTTTGTGCAACATTGCTTTCTTCATTTTTGAACAAATCCAACCATCCTCATCACTCCTAAGCTTCATTTACCAGGTCCTATATCTGTTAACATCTCTATCCATCCTTCCTTTCCACTTTCCCACCATTTTTCCAGCATCAACCCTCTAAAAACCACTTTTGGTCATTCCTCTAGAACTTTCTATAGAAGTTCCTGTAGCTCCCCTGCATACTTCCTGTAGAAGTTCGTGTGAGCAATTTTTCGAGATCTGGTTGCCATGGAATTCTCTAGGGGGGTGTTAGGGACCCCTTAGGTCCTCTCCACACCTTCCCAACCTCCTTCAAACACCCACTCCATGTTCTTTCACCAATAAACCTTTCCACAGTTAAAAACAGTTAAAACACATGCATAATAATTCTGCATAAAATTACTCAAAAATACAAAAGGATGATTTTTCCATATTTTCCTTCAGAAGTAGCTTAAACACATGCATTTTACCTCTCCAAGAGTCAATGGCATCCATGTCAACAACTTTCCTCTCTTTTCTTGCACAAGTAGGGCTAGTCAGTAAAACTAGGGTTTGTTAGGGTTTCCATTTCCTTTCAGCTTTCATCTTCTTTCTACAAGTAGACTAGCCTCTTTTGAGTTAGCTTTTATCCATCATAGTTAAAAGCTTTTTCTAAGAACTCATAGAAGTTGGCTTAAGCTCCTAGCGAACTTGTGCCAGCTGATCAAGTGATAGCCTACAATTAGAGCTAGTACTTGTGCATATAGCACAATCGCTTCCATGTTTGTTACGAACTACCAAGTTGATAAAAGTAAAGAAGGCAGTCCCAAGAGTTGCAGCATCATTGCTGCAACATTGGATCCCACAATCTTTTTGGTGCCATTGCCAGGGAAGCGTAAGAGTATTTTTTATTACTGCTTTTCTTTTATTTTCTACTGCAACATTTTTCTAAGTAGTTTATTTCAGCAAGCGTAGAGTAGTTGTTTTTCCATTCTGCAATTTCATTTTCGCAAAAGTAGACTAGACATTTCTTGCTTTCACTACAATTCTACAATTTCAATTCTGCAAGCATAGCTTAGCATTTCAATTATGCAAGCATAGATTAGCATTTCAATTCTGCAGTTTCAATTCTGCAAGCGTAGATTAGCATTTCAATTCTACAATTTCATTTCAACAACATAGATTAGTCATTTCCTGTTTTCATTTGAATTCTGCAATTTTCATTTCAGCAAGGTTTATTTTAGTCAGTTACAATTTGTTGTTCAATCAATTTCAGTTTTGCAGGTACAAGAAGAAGAAAACAAAAATCAACCAAAAATATTCCATTTCATGCCTCGTACGAATAGAGACAATTCAAGAAAATTCCCATACAACACACCCACCACATCACTGAGTCACCCTTCTCTCTTCTTTGGTGGCAGTGATCCAGAAGAACCTATAGGTGAACCTCCAAAGTTATACAAAGATCCTATAATAGAAGAAGAGCAAGAAAATATTCCTCCTGAGATCATGGCTAAACACAGAAATGGTATAGGAAATGGGGAGAGAGTAGAAGGTGCTTTTCCCATTGGAGAGACTAATGGGGACACAAAAATGAAAAACATAAGTCCCTTAGTCTTACCTCACTTCCATGGATTGACCACTAAAGACCCTGATACCTTCTTGTTTGAGTTTGTTGTCCTTTGTCGAACTTATGACTATGTAGAAGACGAGTAAAATTTGAAACTCTCTCCATCTACCCTCAAGGATGCAACACTATGCTGGTTCATGGGGTTACCTGGAAACAGTATCACAACTTGGGCTCAGATGTAGCAAGCCTTTAACAACAAATACCAGGGTTACTGTAGGTCAAAGGAAACAAAGGGAGAAATCTTTCAGATGACCCTGGCAAGTGATGAATCTTTAGAAGACTATGAAAAAAGGTTCCAACTTAGTTATAAAAGGGCCAGGTGCACACTTGACCTTGAATCTCTGAAATTGGTTCTGCTCCGAGGAGACCCTGAAGACCTTCTAGATACCCTCCATTTGTTGGTGGGGGGAGACATCTACCAGCTACCTTATGATGAAAGGTAGGGGGAGTCAACTTTCAACCAGTACCACCATATCCAAAAACAAGTTTTCAAGTCAGATGGAATACCTCAAAAGTGAGGTGAGATAGACCATTGCCATGCAAATGGATACCTTCTGAATCCAACATAAGAAAGAGGAAGCTAAGAGGGTTTTGGCCATGTTTTGTCCTAGATGCACTAGGAATCACCCTAGGAATGAGTGTCCATTTCACTCCGTAGAGGTCTGTTTTGTTTGTGAGGCAGACTACCCTACAGAGCAGTGTCCATCCTTACCTGAATTTAAAGCTATGTACCAAGGGGCTAAAGGAACCACTAAACCACTCTACTTCATGAACCAAAGGAGGCCGCATGAACCTAGACCTTACCAGCAGGGGATGCAAGGGACATCCCATACTTATTACAACCCCAACCAATCCACTCACATACCTTCTTGGGTTCCCCCTGCTCATCCTTCCTGGTCCAAACCCCCTCCTTGGTCGTATCCTCCTCAATACCATACTCAACTAGCTGCTCACTCATTTTATTCTCACACTCAGCCACAACCTCAGTGGAATGCACCTAATCAGGGGTGGAGGCCCTAATACAACTCTCCTCCCGCTCTTTTGTCTCCACCACCTGCTCAACCATAACCATTACCTCCTGCTCCTCCAAGACAACCCTAGATACTTCCTCAACCGAACCCAAACCTCAATAAGAGACAGGCCCAACAGGTATATACCAGAGAGACAACATGCCCTACCTATGCTATGGAGATTCAGGAGATCAACCTACGATCTGGGAAGGTCCTCCCAGACAGCCAGCCTCCTCCTAAGGAGGATGAAGAAGAGAAACATGAAAGTAAACCGAAAGCCATTCCACCTTTTCCTGAGAGACTAACTGGAACCACGTAGTCAAACCCAAAAGAGACTGAACTTATAGGAGAACTTAAACAATTATGTGTAAAAATACCACTTCTCCAAGCCATAAAAGATGTACCAATCTACAACAAATTGATTAAAGAGAAGTGTTTCAGACACCTAAGCAGGTGCAAGAGAGATGCCCCAATTATCAATGTCATAGGATAATTGTCCGACCTAATGTTGGGACAAGTAATATGTCCAAAATATTTGGACTGCGGGAGTCCTGTAGTCGATGTCCACATCAATGGCACCATAATCCCCCACACCCTGATTGATCTAGGAGCTGCCATTAATGTGATGACCAGGGACACTATGCTTAAACTCAACCTTCAAAGTTCCCTAAGAAAGACCTCAACGGTACTGCAGTTGGCAGATCGCTCCACTATGACTCCTGAGGGGATTGTGGAAGATGTCATGGTCTCCATTGATTCTTTGGAGTACCCTGCTGACTTCTTGGTCCTTCAACCAAAGGAAAAACTCACTAGGTACCCCGTCACCTCGCGAAGGCCTTAGTTAGCTACTGCAGATGCTTACATCAATTGTCGAGCTGGGAGCATGACATTAAGAATGGGCATATGTCCAAGCAGCTAGTCCTATATCCTCCTGCCCAACCTCTGCTAGAAAATGACTTACCTCTCTGGTTGGAGGAGGAAGATGAAGATGAAGTCTACTCTGTACCATTATGCACAAGTGGAAGCCACCAGGGAAGGTCCTCAAACTGAGGATGATCTTATTGAGAATTTGATTCAAAATTCACCTCCCACTGTGCTGCCATTAGAAGAGTTGGTAGAAGAAACCCAAGCCAGTGCTTTAGTGGATCTTTGTGTGGCTGATCCGACCTCTCTCTGAGTTAAGAATGTGGAATTTGGCCCTGAATGAACCTTGAATAGAAACTCATCCCTATCCACCTCTCAAGAGAAAGAGCTGTGTAGCTTATTGAATAGCCATTTGGATGCTTTTTCTTAGAACTACAAAGAGATGAAGGGAGTCCACCCTTCAATCTGTACCCATCACATTTACATTAAAGAGGATTGTAAACTAGTCAGGAAGCCTCAAAGGAGGATGAATCCAGCCCTTAAGTACATTGTCAAAGAAGAACTACAAAAGTTTCTAGATGCAGGATTCATCTACCCCATCCCTAATAGTGAGTGGGTTTCTCCTTTGGTGCTTGTGCCCAAGAAAATTGGGAAGTGGAGAATATGTGTAGATTATCAAGAACTTAACAAAGCTTCCAAGAAGGACCATTTCCCTTTTTCGTTCATAGATCAAGTGTTAGATGGCCTGCAGGAAAGAAGTTACTTTCCTTCCTAGGTGGGTTTAGTGGGTATAATCAGATCCAAATCAGCCCGGAAGACCAAGATAAGACCACTTTCACTTGTCCATGGGGTACCCTTGCCTACTGGGTCCTGCCACTTTCCAAAGAGAAGTACTAAGTATATTCGCTTAGCTGGTTCATGATTCCGTGGAAATATATATGGATGACTTTACCCCTTATGGGTCCAAATTCCAAGAATCATTGACTAACTTGGGAAAAGTTTTAGCCAAGTGTATTGAAATGAACCTATCCCTCAGTCTTGAAAAATGTGAATTCCTAATGACTGGAGGGACCATGCTAGGTCATACAATTTCTCAGCAAGGATTACAGGTGGATCCCAACAAGATTGCTATAATCCAAAGGGTCCCACATCCTCAAAAGGTAAGAGATGTTCAGAGTTTTTTAGGCTTAGCAAGGTATTATAGAAGATTTATCAAGGATTTTCCTAAGCTAGCCTCTCCATTGTTTGGTCTTTTGGGGAATGATGTTGAGTTTATATGGACTAACAATTCTCAAGAGACTCTAGATGAGTTGAAAGGTAAGTTGGTAACTGCCCCAATCTTAAGAGGTCCAAACTGGGCCCTACCTTTCCACATTCACATAGATGCCTCAAATAAAGCCATAGGAGTAGCCTTAGGACAAGTTGAAGAGAAGCTACCATATGCCATATATTTCATCCATAAAAACATGTCCAAGGCAGAGTTAAACTATACTATAACCAAGAAAGAGCTCCTGGTTGTAGTCCATTGCCTAAACAAGTTCAGACACTAAATCACTAGCTACCAAACATTTGTGCATACTGATCATGCTGCAATTAGGTATTTGATGAATAAACCTGATGTAAATGATTGTATCATTAGATGGTTACTTTTATTGCAGCAACTTGATTTGACCATTGTTGATAAGCCAGGTAAGAAAAACGTTGTTGTAGATTTTCTGTCTAGACTAGATTTTCCTGAAAGTGAAGAAGGGATGGTGGATGACCAAATGCCAGATGAGCACCTGTTTGTTATTTCAATACTCCCTCCATGGTTTGCTGATATAGCAAATTATTTGGTTTCAGCTCAGTTCCTACCATACCTATCCTCAAAAGAGAAGAGCAAGATCATGAGGAAAAGTGCCCCATTCACTTGGATTGGGGGCAATCTTTTTAAACTTGGCCCAGATTAGATTTTGAGGCGGTGTGTCAGGGAGGAGGAAGTTTTTGACATCCTCCTAACCTGTCATGATGGGCCCTGTGGGGGCCACTTTGCAGCAAAGAGGACTTCTTTTGAGATTTTGTAG